>PVKA01028061.1:0-29810 GCA_004027165.1 Ctenomys sociabilis
GGGGAGAAGAGAGGAGAGAGAGGAGAAAGGGGAGAAGAGAGGGGAGAGAGGAAAGAGGAGAGAGGGGAGAGGAGACAGGGAAGAGGAAGAGAGGGGAGAGAGGAGAGGGAAGAGGGGAGAGGGGAGGGGGAGAGGAGAGAGAAGAGAAAGTAAGAAATCCCAGGAACCAGGGAATTACCATACAGTCTGATGCAAAGATGGGAGCTAATACACTAGATTCCAGCCCTCAGAGGGGCACACTGCAAACCATCTATTTTATGGTTTGATTTTCTGGTTCTGCTTCCTGTTAGGTTAGGGTTTCAGTACGCTAAAAAGGATGAAGTGCCATGGTAAATCTGTCCCTGGCCACCTGCACAACCTTTCCTTGCCCACCTGCATGTGCGCCTGCTCTAATTAAGTCTGGCCTTGGGACCAGCCCCAAGTTTCAGCTCTATCTTTGTTCCTTTGTCAGCTGTGTGGCCTCGCAGTCACTCGACTTACAGGGAGTCTCGCCCTCTTCTTCTCTAAAATGGAGATAATGAGATCTATTCAACAGGACTGTGGTGAAGATTTGGTGCCATAAGATCGCTTCACTCTATCGCCTGGGAAAATTGTTTTTCTTCCAGTGAAGGATGTACAGTGTAAGACGAACCCACTTTTGAGGGAACTGAAGCTTCTATGCAGTTTTATAGTTTCAGCAACAGAGTGAATGATACTCAATAATAAACCGAATCTGAAATTTAGCCAAAGGATATAATCATGATATTGTACAAATATTTATCTAAAAGAATGTTACTTGCACTTTTGCTTTTAAGGGGGAAAATTAGAAATGATCTACATGTTCAGCCTGGGATTGCTTAAACAGATGATAACAAATGCTTTTGATGTAATACTAAAGAGCCATTTAAAATATCTCAGAGCTGGAAATTTAAGTCATGGGAAATGCTTATAGTGTTTCATTGAAAAAAAAGCCTAATTGTATTACTAGAGGATTCTATATTGTAAATAAAAATTATTTGTTGAAATAGTAGAATAGTATTACATAGGAATACATCTATATATTAAAACTGTTATCTCTTGAAACTGATACTATAGGTAATTTTATGAAGGGTCATTTTTGATGTTTTTTGGCTTGTCAACAGTAGTCAGAATATAACTCAGTAATATTAAAGTATACATTAAGACTATTTTAGAACTATATTTCAAATAATAGCACAGTTGATTAGTAGTATAGTTTCATAAAATGTAAATGTAAATGGATAAGAAACATGGAATAATTTAATGGATTATTTTTCTGCATCTGTCACAAGAGAAACAGGGGAGTGTGTATAGTTGATAAGACTCATTATAAAAATGTCTGGCTTAATACTATTTTATACAGAAATTTTCATATTACACCTTTCAGCAATCACAAACTTTTTTTCTTTAATTAGAAATTAGTTCCTTTGAATGGATCAAGGTAAAATGTATAGGTAGAGTAGTTGATTTTCATTTGGTCATTGTATAAAGCGGTATTTTGGGCTGAGAATGCCAAGAAAATATGCACTGTTTTCATATAGAAAACTAAAGGACGTGAACTCTAGCACAGAGGACATATGAGTAAATTTGAATTCACTGGGAAAAATAGTATTTTAAAGATTTGTTTCTTTCATATACTCATTTATTTTTCATTAATTATACCTTCCTTGTACTTAAGTTTTGTTGCAGTTTAAAATAAATACATATAATGGAACATTTGTAGTGTTTTTGTAAATGTAATGAAATAACCTTAAAAACTATAATATTCCTATTATCTTTTAGCCATTTTAGAGTAATTAAATCACACCACTAAAAGAAAAAGAACAAGCTATACATTTGTTTACAATTGATTCTGTTAATAGCTTACAATAGGCCTTTGTTGTAAGGAAAATAATCCATTAGTACCATAAAGGTAAGAATAATTTGGAGAGTTTAGGAAATCAGATTCCATTATGTAATAAAGTAGCAAAATGAGTTTGAGAGTGGAGTTAGCTGACATGTGGCACTATTTTTTTGGTATCACAGGGTTAATGATAGCTATCTTGCCAAAAATAAATGTAAAATAGAACTCTTTGCAAGTGGTTAAATCAATTAGTCTTAGTTTATTTTTTTCTAAGCAGTTTTAGATGTTTTTTTCTGCAAAATCACTCTTATCAATGACTTGTATTTCATGTAAAAGAGGAATAGCAAATTAGCACTCTGAGACTTAGTACACTGACACAAGCCTTAAGGGGAAGAATAACAATCAAGCACCCACTGAAGGGAATGTGGAACGAGATGCTACTGCGTCAGTCCACCCTTTAAAAGTGGTACAGACAGATTCTTGGTGGTGCCACTGTTGGTGACATTCATGTCACCTGTCACAGGTATATGGAGACAGGTAACTTGTGCACTGTAAATTAAGTTCCAAATTTATAAAAATTTTTTTAAATGTATTTGGTTGTTACAGGGCGTCATTACGCAGCTCGGACTCACGGTACTCCTCCTGCTTTCAGCCTCCCCAGCGCTGGGATCACGCTGTGCACCGCCACGCCTGGACTCTGTGGCTGGCTCAGTCCACATTGGGGGTGGAGCTGGGGAGACAAATAGTGCCACGGATCAAACCGTGGTCTCTGTGCTTGCCTCAGCTTGCCTAGGCAGGCGCTTTAGTCTACTGGGCTATCTCGCCTGCCCCCTAAATTTATAAAATTTTAAATATGATCTTTACATACAAATATACACACAATAAATTTATTATAATTCAATGTTAATTTACTTTGAACTTTAAAGGCAAAATATTCATAGTTGAGAAAAATAAGTATAGTACAGCACAAAGAGGAGAATATTAAAGGGGAGAAAATATTCATGTAAAGGTAATTTCTGTTAGCCTTTTGGCATGTGCCCTCTAAATCTCTTTTTCTCTGCCTCTGATTCTCTCTTAACACACACAGACACAAATATACAGGCACACACACACACACACACACACAAATTCATAGATATTCATCAAATTTATAACATTTTAAATAATTCCGATTACCCTATGTAAAATAGTAATTTCTGCTTTATATCTGCATATTAATAGTTCATTATATCATATGACATTATCTCATAATGTTATTTAAACACGTTCAGGTTTCAAATTAATCACTTTCAGTGAGATACAATGCACACGGGCATGTGTGAGTCTTTTTAAAAGCACCTTGAGTGAAACTATAATGTGTCTTCATCCGTTCTAGAGTTCACTGAATGCAGGCCACGTCCCAGCCCTGTCCTAGGTGCCAGGGAGCTATCACCTTCACTGTCCTGTCATTGCTGCTCTGTTCAAAGTTACAGTAAGCTTAAATGTGAATTCCAATGGTGACTTTTGTTTTATTGATTGATTATGTATTTGGAACAGGGCCTCACTACTCAGCTCAGATTCCCAGTGAGCCTCCTGTTTTCAGCCTCCCCAGTGCTGGGATCATAGGCATACACCACCTGGTCTTGGTGGATGGCTCAGTGTGCCCGGGGGCAAGGCTGGTGTGGCATGTAGTGTGGAGGGTCGAACCCCGGTCCCCGTGTTTACACAAGAAAGTGCTTAGTCTGCTAAGCTATCTCATGGTCCCAATGGTGAATTATAATTTCTTTGTTTTACTGGATTCATAAGCAGCACCCAGTTTGCAGCCAGAACCACTCTGATATCATGATTGCTCTGCGTCTGAGCCCTAACTCTGGCTCTGTTTCCCCAGTTTCTCTTTTGTAGCTTATCTTCATTTTCTTTACCTACATGATTGAGCCAGGACTCACTCCCCAAGCTTCTCTTCTCTGTTCCCACAGACTCAATGGCCTCCTTTACTCAGAGTTCTAAATTTCATCTTTTCCCTGGCAAGCGCCAAATTGATCTGCTCACCTTCAACTGTTCTCCAAACTGACAATCACAGCTGTCCAGTTGGCCTCGCACATGAGTGTCTAATGGACATTTCAGGGGTAGCGGGGCCAGAGCAGAACTGCTGACTTGACGTTTCTTGTGAGCAAAACAAAGAAGTGAACCAGCCGGAAGCTCAAGCTGTTCTCTTTCTCCCAGTGAAGAGCACATAATCCATTTCTCTGTTCCAGACCTTGGGGCCACTTTATCATTTATTTAACAAGTGATGACATGATCATTACACTCCTGTGAATGCATTGATGATCTGATATTGAGAGAAAGGACACACACACACACACACACAGGCATAATAGAATACATTTTAGTGAACTTGATTTATGTCTCTCTGTCCTCTTATTCCATCAACACATTTAGCTGGTTCTACTTTCATACTATTTCTGAATCAGGTCAGTCTGTACAATATCTCTCTTACCAATCTAGTCAAATTATCACCGCATTGATTGCAAACAGCTGAATTAGTCTCCTGTTCAGTCTTGTGGACTTCCAGCTTTGTCACAGTAAGATTTCTTTTGAATGGAGCCCTGGAGTGATCCTTTTAAAACTGAATTCAGATCATGCCACTCTTCAATTTATTTCCTGTTTGAAAATAAAACGCAAGATTCTTACTATGGACTTCTTGATACATTTGGGAAACTAGGGAGGAGGCTGAAATAGGCGAAAAGGTGAAAGGATACATCCACAGATGAATTGACAAGGCAAATGTATGTGCAGTGGAGTACTATTTTGCCATAAAGAAAGATAAAATTGAGTCATTTGTAGAAAAATGGATGCACTCTCCTGTTAAAAGAAATAAATCAAACACATAAGCTTAAACTTCACTTGTGTTTTTTTTTTCATGAGAAACTTAAATTATAAATAAATAGCAAAGCAAAAGATAGGGTACACAGGGTGATAGATCTTTCTCAAACAGGAAGGGGATGAAGAAGGAGGGAAGGATGAGAGAAAGAATGCGATGTGTCATGTACATGTTCCAACTCCCCACAAGAAGTGCAAGCTTTATATAGTGCACACATGTACTAATAAACAACAATTAAGACAATGACAATGATGTTACTTATAGGGCTACGTATCCCCCACCCCACATAATGATTTCAAAGTCAGGATAAGACTTATCACTGTTGTTTGCAGTAGAGCAGATAGAGTATAGTGAGCCAGTGCTCTGAATATTTGAATCTAATTTTTTTGAGATTAAAACCAGTCCAATTGGGTTGCCAGGACTTCTCTAGGATGAGGAACAAGGAACCCTACGATGCATCTTCTCAGTACGAAGGACATTGCTCTGACTACAGGCTTTTCTCCTTGCCTCTTAGCATCCTCTTTTATACGACATTGAAGAGCGATGTGCTCAGACGCTCAAGTTATGAGCCAATGTAGCCACACAAAATTTGTGAATTATCTGAATCAGGTGTAACTGCTGCCCAATAGTTGCGTGTATTACTCATTCCATACCCACCTCATCTGCTATTGTTAATAAAAATTGGTTGACTAACTTGGCAAGTGATTCAGATTCTATTCCATAAGTGGAAACAAGGGAAAAAAATCGATCTTTTTTGGTTTACATGTGTGAAATTAAAGCACCTCTAGTCTAAAAATTCTGCCTGGGAGAAGAGTGTTAAATTTGTTTCACTCTTTCTTTTTAAACAGAAATACTTGTTATCACTTTCCTGTTCATGTGTTGATCAGTAACAAATTTCACTTAGCGGTATTTGATATTAATTCTAGTAGCTAGCTCGGTAGCTTGCTTACTAAGGGACTATTTGCTGCTTTCGTTCTTTTAAAAAATGGGAGCAATTATTTGTGCTTAGGAGAGCAATGCGAACAACCATACACTAAAAATAGAAATTATGAAATAAGCCACAGGCAAATTACAGAGCAGGGACAAACCTGTGAACATTTCCCCTGCCTGGCCAGCTGCTGATCTCCTCCTGAAGCCATCTATTGGGTGGGTGACCTCTCCGATGACACCCCTTTTGCTTACCAGGGCTAGGTCCCTCCAGCTCCAAATGCCAAGTAAAGGCTAAGACTAGGGGTGCCTTTGCTTCTGGAAGCAAACCTATTACAACCAGAGCAGCAAGTAGAAAATGCATGTTGTTGGGGCCACTTGTTAAGTTTGAACCATAACCTTTGGGCTGGGTGACAATTTTGTGGTTTTTTAATACCACTTTCATATCTTTGAACTTTAAGCTCCTTCTGTACAAAGGTCCTCTCAGTTTAGACATTTAAGGCCAAGGACATGTTCTAAATCTGAGAAGTCCTCTTTTATTCTAAGAGAAAAAAATAAAGCAAAATTTCAAAACAAAATAATAGGAGGGTAACAAGGTTTAATACATTGCATATTGTCATCTTTAAATGAGTTACTCAGAGTACAAGATAGCAACATTTAACAAAAATACACATATTCATCCTATAAAATCATCCAGCAAAAAATAATCTCATTCATCTTTGGAGAACAGAAAGAGAAAAGAAAATTATAATAAGGGAAAAGGCTCTAAGCAAAATCACATTTAGTGATCAGATTTTCTGTTTTCTTGGCTGTGGTTGCCAAGGCATCTGTGATTATTACCCTTTTTGTATCAGAATGAATACATAGAGGCAAACAGAACTTGCACTTAGCAAAATGAAATATAAGAATCACTTGCGTGTAGGTGGAAAGGAAATGATAGAGTTCAGAGAAACCGATGTTCTAAGAGTTATTAAAACTTTTCAAAATGAAATTTCATACCCTGTCTCTAATTACTGCACTGCTCTTCTGATATCCTGATGAGTCAAAGCTGTTAAAATTCTTGAGGAGAGCGAAGAGAAATGGCACGTAGAAGCCAAAGCAACTTTCATTACACTGGCGACTTCCAGCTCAAGATACGGTGACCCTCTCTTGAGCTGGTTGGCTACAATGCCACAGAGCTGCCCACAAAAAAAAAGTCAGGAAAGAGCATTTCTGGCTGCTTGTTTTGCATTCCTCAAGAACATTATTAGAATTCTTTCCCTGCAAACCCCCAGCTACATCACTGTGCTTAAAATAAGTGCTTCTCCATGTGTGTGACTTGGTGTTTGTCATTCCCTAAAACTCAGATTCTATTTTTTTCCTCCGGTGCTGAGTTATCTGAACATGCATTTTTATTCCCTGCAAAATTAGGCTTACTGCAGCCATAGATCGGGAGCTAAACGCTTCATATTTATTATCTTTAAGGTGCTGTGCTAATGAAAGAATTTTAATCATTGACATTGCTCTGTGAATTATGTATTACAAAAACCCCTGCTGGTGAGTTAGACAAAATTAACCTACTGTAAGGGGCATTAAAAAAATCACAGCTAATTAGTAAGCCAACAGGAACAAAGAGAATGTAAAACAAAGATGTGGAGAAGGAGACATTTAGGTAGAAACTGCTATGTCCCTTTCAGATGTGCTTCCTCCTTTGATTTGGGCTACATTTGTTTCACTGCCTGCCATTGCAGGAATCCTCCTCCAATCCGATATGTTCCATTAGACATGAGCATTTTTATGTTTTGTAATTAGTTTTCCAAGCTTTAGTCTCTTCACTCTTTCAAACTGGAAATCCAAAGGCTCATAATAGAAAATGGAAGATATTTTTAAATGCTTTTAAATTATTTCCCAGGCGATCTATATTAGAGATGTAAGGCAATTCGTGGGGATTATAATGGGAAATGATTTCCATTGCTGTTTCCCCTTGAATCGTTCGGTATGCTTCATACATCCTGCTTCCATCCCTGTGTTTTAAAGTGGCAAAGGCTTTGTCCAAGCTCCCTTCCAGATGCAATTCCATGCAAAGCAGACAAAGACAGGCTTGGGTTTAAATCACAGGCCGCTTGCCTCCTCGGTGGCTCCTTAAGCGACATGGAGGGCCATGCATCACTCTGCTGGTGCAGGAGCTGGGAGGGGACAATTGACCCTGAGAGGCTGCCAGCTAGGACTCATGCTGGGCCCCATTTGTTTATAATTGCTCTTTCTAAGTTATAGGTGGAGATAAAGCAACCAAAATGGGACAAGCTGAGGTAAGAGACAACCATAATGTCTATTTCAATTTTTCCCTGCTCAACAGAAGCCCTGAGCATTAAAAAGGAGAAGACAGTTCCTTGACCTTCTGTGTACTTCTGGATTATTTCAGTTTATTTTCTTCATGTTAAATTTTCCCCTTTTACCTAACCATATCCACAACCACCACTGTCTTCCTAATGAGAATCTGATTTGTTGTACTTCAGAGGGAGTGCCATTAATCTTCCCTCTCCCATCCTCCTAGTTTACCACTAGAACAGTTGCCAACACACAGATGATTGAAAACAGAAGCAAAGTGAACCCTTGTGCAACCATCTTCCCCTTTTAAGACAAAAGAAAATGGTCAAAGGATCCACAGAGGGAAGGGATTTCTATTTCAAATGGAACATAAAATGCTGAAGGATCCAGGAAGCCAGCAGCCATTTGTGAGCTCCTCCCGTGACAATTGAGCTCTGCTATACTCAACATTCTTCTTTCTGGCTTCATCTGTATTTAAATAACATAAAAAGATGATTCTACATTTCAGTTCTGGTGACTTTCTCTTTTACAATACCTTCTGTGAAAGCAGGCTGGGGTATATGGAATATGCATGCTTTTGAGTCTAAAAGTTAGTTTTAATTAGTTACTTTCAATTTCCATCTCCATGGCTAAGGAGGGGGGCCAAGGACCCAGCTCTCCATCCTTTCTGTTGGAATCCATCCTATTCTTGTTCTTACATCAGTTCTCCTAGGAAACTCTTGAGCCCTCTCTGTTTCTACTATACTCAGAAGCCTCCACGGGGTATCTACTTCTTTCTTGGTTTCCTATTTCTATAACTAAATAGTCCAGACCCAGTCATTTATAAAGACAAAGTCTTTTTTTTCTGATATTTCTAAAACCTGGAATGCTCATGATCAGGTAGCTGCATCTAAGCAGACTGTCCTGTTGGTAGAGATGCTGTAGGATCCCAAGGTGGGGCAAGATGGTACATGGCAAGCTGGAATGCCCTAGTTCAAATTTCTCCTTCTCTTCTATTAAAGCCATAGTCCCATTGGGTCAAGGCCACCCTGATGATCTCATTTAACTTGAATTATTTCCTACCTTTCAGGAGTATCATTGTGCTAAGTTGATGCGTTCTTCATGCCACCCAATGAATATTAAATTTCAAAATGAATGTTGGTGGTGCGTATCAAAGTGGCACACTCTACACCACCCTTCTTCTAAACTTGCAGCAGGCTTCTGATGGGACTCCTGGCATATTATTAGCAAGATGTTCTGTACTATTGACTTTATGAAGGTCTAATTCTCTTTGGATGACTGCTTCCTTATACCCCTGTGGTTCCTGCAGCCCCCATTATCTTCCCTGGAGCCCCCTCCCACCTGATGGCCGCCACTCGGTTGTTGCCCGGCAGCCTTGCCCACTGCCCTCTTTCCAGGACTGTGCCAACTTTGTGGCTTCAGGCATGGTGTTATGACTGTGTTCGGAGTCGATGTTTCTAATCTTGACTCCTCAGTTCTCTGGCCATGTTCTCTCCCAAGACTCTGTCCTTTCATTCTGCTTTCGTTTCGTCTTCCTGGGCTCAGATCTTTAGACGATAGATCTCATTATCATCAGCATGATGGCTTCCTGGATCCTGAAGCCCATGCCTCATCTTCCGAGCTTTATAATTAGACATAAATACAAAATCACCTCAGGTGTTTTCAGTTCAAATTTATAGCCAAGAATAAGTGCGCTTTCTCTGTTGCCAAGTAATAGCATTACATGCTTCTGTTGCGCTCGCCCTCCCACTTTCTATATCCACTTTTTCCTATTTTGTTTAATTTTACACATGATGTAGTAAAGCACAGCAGAACCCTGGTCTGTTCATAAACATGCTGTACTCTTCAAGGGTTTCCGGACTGCTCTGCACTTCACCACTATGACCCCTGCAAGCTGCTATGCCTTGCAGCACTTCAACTTTCTCATCAATAATGGTGAATATATCACACCATCACTTTTTCAGGATGATTAATTAAACATCCCGAGCATGGCCCTTGACAGATAGTTAGGGTTCAAAAATAATGAATCACTGTGTTAGTGAGCTTTGGGTTTACACAAAGAACACTTGACATAAACAACCGAGCAAAGGAAAGGTCTACTTGATTTATACTTTGGGGGGTTTCAGCCTGTGGGCACTTCGTCCCGCAGCTTTGGGTTAGGGGTGGCACAGCAGAGGGTAGGGAGCATGTGGTGCAGGAGAGCCGGCTGCCTCACTGCTCCGTGAAAGCTTCCTGTCCAGAAAACTAAGGAGTGAGAGAGGGTGCTGTGCTTCCTGTCCTCCTAAAGCCTTACAAAGTTGTGGGGGCCAGGCTTTTCAGGCAGTGAATCTAGAGACTCTGAGTGATTCATGGTTCAATGCTGGTATTAAGGGTATGAGAGCTACACCTAGCCTTGACCTTACAGTATAAGGGATAGAAAAAGTGCTCTCTCTCTCTCTGGCTCTCAGTCTCTGCTTCTCTGTCTGTCTCAGTTTCTCTTTCCCTCTCTCTGTCTCTGTCTTTTTCTTTCTCTGCTTTCCCATCTTCCACTGCTATGAACTTTTCCATCTGCCACGTCACCCTGCCCTGCAGCCTGTGGATTATGGACTGTAACCTCTATACACTGTAAGCTAAATTAACCTTTCTCCCCTGAACTGAAGGTGTTGGATATTTTGTCACAGCAATAAGAAAAGACAGGGACATCTGGCAGCCAGGGATCCCTGTAAGTGTGCACCCCAGTTACCTGACTCCCTTGCCTAGGATCTGTATCCTAAACGTTTCACTGCCTGCCAGTGGTGCTCCAGCCTGGGGCCAAGCCTTTTAACATAAGTGCCAAACTACAACAATAGTATTTAATTTTGGCAGCCAGAAATTCTCTTGTCCTACTTTTGTCTAATTTGCTACTCATTTAAAGTCAGGATACAGACTTTCCTGCCTGATGACCCCATCATGCCTTCTACATTGCCACAGCGCCCCATGCCAGCCTTTGTAGTAATTGGTACCATTGCCTTACAACTTTTTCTTATATGTCTGTCTTTTCAGTTAAATGCTCTCCTCTGGATAACATTTTGTATCTTCTTTAAATTTGTCTCTAGAGGCTCTGATTTAGTGATCAGTAAAATACATTCTAGGTGAGCATGGTGGTACATGGTTATGATCCCAGGGCTCTCTCTGAAAGGCTAAAGCAGGAGAACTGCAAGTTTGAGCCTATCTTGGGAAACTCAGCAACTCAGTGAGAATTTGTCTCAAGATAAAGAAATAAAAGAGGTACAGGAATGTAGCTCATTGTGAAGGCCTGGGTTTCAATTTCAAATAAAACATTGCTCACCCCATGCTAGTTGTGGGCATAAAAAAGTAAATAATTGTATTGATTTATTTATATATTTATTTATATATGTTTGTTTATATGTATTTGGTACAGGGTCTCATGATACTCGTAGTGATCCTCCTGTTTTTAACATCCCCAGTGCTTGGATTACAGGTATGTGTTGCCATAGATAGTCGCGAGAGTAAATAATTTTAGTAAAATATGATACTCTATCCTATGTCTACATATTTTGCCAAAAGATGTTCTTAGCAAATTACTTTCTGTGAAGAATTCTTTATTGGTTTTTTTGTTTGTTTTTTGTATTTTTTAGGGAAGGGTCTACAGGGTGTTCAGGGTCTCACTACTAGATCAGACTTGTAGTGATCCACCTTTTCTTACAGCCTTGCAAAAGCTGGGATTACAGGTGAGCACCACCATACCTTGTCTCAGTTGTCTTCTCAGTGTGCCTTGGGGTAGGGCTGGCACAGCAGGCCTGGGGACAGAACCCTCAACCCCTGCACCTGCTTGAGATATTTGACCAACCTAAGAACTATTTGAAAATAAAAGGCCACAGTGGAATATGAATCATGCCCATCATCCATAATAAATACTACCTCTAGCTAGTTCAGATAAATGAATGGTTTTGTCAGTAGAATTGCTAGCCCATTGTCAGAGCTGAGGCTATATGCAGGACCTGCTCAACATCAGGTTATTCCTGTCCTAAGGACCCAGTCAAACTAGCCCATGCAAAGGCTGTGAGCTCTGAGGTGATTTTCCAAGTGCGGTTAGTATGGTTTGTTCTGCCATGGGCTTGACACACAGACGCATGAATCACTTTCCTGCAGTTTCAACTTCAGATGTCAGTAGGAAATATATATATTTCTCTTTCCTTGTGGGGTTCCAGATATTCTTTCCTTGAGAAATTCACCTTCAAAGTTGTTCAGCGTCCTAAGACGCTAGAAGATTAAAGATTAGCTGTGAGGCTGGCGGGAAAAGAACTACCTGGCTGTCATTCTTTTGCATACAGGGTCCTGTGCATTTTTATCTTTAACTCCTTGGGAAGGTCACTTGCCAGAAGGCATGCATTAGGAATCAGTTAATGAATTTCACTAATGAAACGGGAACAAAGAGGTGGAGTTACTGGTCCTGCCATAAAAGCATCCGCGTTGGGGTCTGGGGAGACTCATGCTGGAGCCTGAGCATATTTGGCTTGCCTTGAATTTTCATCACTTGGGGCACAGCTCCTGTAGGAGAGATCTGTCATTTCAGGTTTATGTTTAGACATATCATTTTTTTAAGGAAAGATGGGAGAACAATGAGCAAGCTGTCTGTGGACGTTGTCACCACTTATAAACAGTTTCGCTGAAGGCATTATAAGGTGTGAAGAACTGACAGGTGGAGCAAGATCTATGGGTTCTCTGAGTTTCCATCATCTGGAAAAGAACTGAGTGGCCAGTCAAAATTCATGGGGTCGGGGAATTCATACCATGCAAAATCGTATCAAATTTTTCATCCTTACCTCACTCCCTGTCCTCATCTGAAAGGAGATCCTGTCCAGGCCCTTTCCCTCTCCCTCCTCCATATCTAGCCTGATGGATCATCTAAAACTCTCTTAGGATACTTCCTCAAGAGCTGCACAAAGAAATATTATATGTGTAAAACTGCTAGCAGGGAACTGGACAAATATGTGCATTCATTTGGGAACTCCAGTACCTGGGGGGAAACGGCTGCCTGGACTGCAGACTGTGAGTATGTTTTAAGACTGACCTTCATGACTGATTGCTTAATATGTTGTAGAAGAGTAAAAAGAGGAAGAGCAGAAGTAGATCTTCAGCAAGGTAGTCCTTTGTGACTTTGAAAATGACTGTGTCCTCCCAGGAAACTAAGGTTTCTGACAACAGACTATAGAGTGGCAAAAGTTCTTTTAACACCCGATGGCAAAAATCCAGTTCTGTAGCACAGACTGGCCCAGTCATCTTTCTGATTCTTCTTTTATTTTTTTAAATTTTATTTTATTGAAGAACAAATAGCAATGAGACAGTTTTAAATCAAATTAGTAGGACAGATTCAATAATTAATAATTCAATAATTAATACATTGCATATCGTTTTCATAGTGGTTTTTGTTGTACAAGGTACATACATGATATTCTACTTACAAACCCTGTTAGAGCAGATGCCTCTATTAATTGAATTAAGAAAATGTAGCTGTATACCTATCTTTTTTTTAAAGCTGAATTATAGGACAGTTTCAATAATTAATACATTTTACATTGTTATCTGCCTAGTGGTAGATAATACATGAAGCAGACAGGATATCCTGTCCAAACACTGTTAGTGCAAATCTTTCTTCTCATAGAATTATGCAAAAGTACTGCATATTTATCCTAACTGTACTGTTTGTACAAACACAGAATGGTTCTTCCTTTGTATCCCTTTTTTTTTGTTTGTTTGTTTAGTCTTGTCAGAGATAGGTATTCTACTGTCATTCAATTATTATAGGTGCTTAAATTTAGCGAAACAATCCAACATAGTCCAGCAGTCCACAATAATAGTGGGCTATCCAAAGAAGTTGTTGACTAGAGCCATTTAAAGCTCACCTTATTATTGTGGCCTTATTTTATATACCTTGTCTTTATACTTTTCTGCTGGACAGTTAAGACTGAGTTAAAGCAAGACCTATATAACAAAAAATGTAACTGCTGTATCTGATGAGGTCATTCAAGTTCCCTCAGGGTTTATCCTGTAACCCTGTGTACCTCACTTTGTCTATCCTTTGTCAGTGTCAGCCATGTGGATGAGTCATGGCCATTGCTTGACCAGTTTCCTCTCTGTGAGCCTGAGAGAAAGTTTTCTCTCCATTTGACTCTCCTTAGGCACACTATAAATCATCTATCACATTTCTCTGTGGCTTTATAATCTCCTTGATCAGAAAATTTGAGGTACAACTGAGGTCCATGATGTTACAGTACAGGTTCTCCTATGTCCTGAGTCTTCACTGACCTTGAAAGGCTAGGGTCAAAATGTTGGCTGAGCTTGCAGCCCTTTCACTTCTCCAATTTTTGATCTGCAAACTTAGGTTGTTAGCGATTCAGAAGAGAAACTGATTATTACCCTGCAACATATGGAGTTCAGTTTACCCTAACTATCTGACTAAATTCTTTAGTTGTAATACCTTTCTATTTGTATTTCTTCTTTTGATTTCTTATTCTAGGGAGACTATATGATATTTACACATGTGTGTCTGGTTTATTTCACTTATGAGTGTATGAAATGGGCATCTGAGATGAATTTTTCTACTTCTGATGAGAATAATATTATTAGCTGTTTACCAGCTGAACTAGAAGTTGCCACATCCTGTGCCAAACACTTAACTACCTATATTTATCTCATGTAATCCTTCTAGGAACTCTACAAGGTTGCTCTATTTTTACATCTTTACCGAAGTGAAAACCGAAACTTGCACGGGTTAAGTCACTTGCTCAAGTCACATAGAGAGGGAGGGAGTGTGATGCTGACCCAGAAGCCACTATTTAAATCATTTTTCTCTATTTCTACTTCTGAAATCTACAAATTAGAAGTATGTTCTCGGATCTGCCGATTCGATGTTCATGATGGCCGAAAAACATACTTGGAAAATCCAAACAACAGGCAAGTTGTGATTAGTTGAGTTTTAGAGTTAGCAGACAGATGATCTGAGTGGAACCAGTATGGAGTGCGTGCTACTTTCAGGCTCAGGGAAAGGGCTCCGTTCCGACGAGCATAAGTGCTTCGGGACTGTGCTTTTTCTATGCCCAGGCTATGCCAGAGAGCAAAGAATTCAGCTCTCCTCCCACCTCCAGCCACCCACACCATGTTTTCTATGTCTGAAATCCTGAGCACTCATGAAAGTAGGAGGCGCACAGGATCTAGTTTCCCTCGGTAGAGCACGCACCCACCTTCTGCGTATCCTTGTCTTTATTACTAGGGATTGAAGCCCCTGAATGTTGAGCTGCATTCCTAGCCTGTCTTTAGGCGCCCTTTTTAAAATTTTAATTTGCGACAACATATTCCTATGTTGCCTAGACTGGACTGAAACTTGCCAGCTTTTCCCCTCAGCCTCTGCCAGCTGGTATTGCAGACCTGGGCCACCACACCTCGTCTGGCATGAGCTTTTTAGTTTCACTTTTACTTTTATCAGTACATGTTCATAGTACATAATGAGTGCTTTCACCGTGAGAGTTGGTACATGTCCATAATGCATCTGTATTCTTAATAAAACTCACTGACCCTTTCAAAACTATCCTGGTTTAGACAATGAGCTATATGATCGCCTTAAATTTATTTATTTATTTATTTATTTATTTATTTATTTATTTATTTTATTTATTTATTTTTTTTTGAGGAACCAGGGATTGAACTCAGGCCCTTGCACTTGCCAGGGAAGCACTTATTCCACTGAGCCATCTCCCCAGCCCTGATTGCCTTAAATTTAGATCTTTTCCATCAGCACAGGAAAATGGAAGACTTAAACTAGCTGAACATGGTTCTCCTCATACATTATCTTCCATGGAAAACTACCTGGGCTATAAAGAGAAGAATGGGAATAAAAAAGTATGTAGGTTTTGTGACACAGAGAGTCATGGGGCGGGCTATACTATATTCCCACCGCTCATAAGATTCCCTGTGGGTTGTCCCCTTCCCTGGTACATGTGGGAGCCCTAGGCACCCACTACATTTTGACTCTTAAGCTGGGGTGGGGGTTTGTTCTAACTTAGGTGAGATCTTTCCAATAAATGAAATTCCCGCCACTTTCTTGATGAGCCACTCACACCTCAGACTGGAAACCAAAACTGTTGTCGAATTTGAAACTTGGACAGCATTTGTGCTCTCAGAAAGGAGCCAGCAAGTAGAAACTCATCCCCATCCGGCCAGCAGCTGACACTGCAGCTGGGCACCTGCACCCTGCCTCGGCTTCCCATGCAGGGCCTGGCATGAGAGGGAAACAGTGTGAGCCTCTGTGGACACTTTCTCCTGCCCATCCCCATTTTGCTCGCCATGCCTCTTTGTAAGATGCAGAGGGACCTTGAAAGGGGTGTGTGACTTATTTCTCCAGTTTGAATGAGCATGGGGATTTCACATGCAAAAGTGGCTGAATGAATGAAAACTTAATTTCATTCGTGAAATTCAAAAATGATAGCAATGTTGCCCAAATGCCATGTTTATTGGAGGCTTAGGTTGAAATGTCAGGAGTCTTATTTGCAGTCTGAGTGAGTCTCTTGAACTGTGACTGTTTTAATGTGTTTTTGTAAAGCCTGGTGAAATTATATAAATAAAATGTCTTCAAATTTTCATCTGTGCTCAGCTATGTTGCAAAGGGGTAATCGGACCCTACTGCAAGCTCTATGGAAAAACACAGCTTAGCTGACAAATTAGTGGTATTTGGTGCTAATATTACTAATTCAACATTTGGAAGGGTTGCTCACTGGGGAAAAATAACATGTTCTATAAGTCACAGGAGAAACTAGGGAGATAGTTAATGGGTGTTGGCTCGCTGCTCATATTGCTCACAATACTCTTCAAACGGCTGCTGACTTCCTGCCAATAGACGTGGAAGTAATTGTCAACAAGATTTATTGTTACTTTCACATTTACACAGTGAGAGAGGAAAGGTTCAAAGAGTTCTGTGAAGTTCAGTACTGACTTCTACTGAACCATAGCAACGCACCCTGATTATCCCTAATGTGTGCCACAGAAAGAATTCACGTCTTTGGAGCCTCTGAGTCACTCTTCTTGTCAGGAGCGGATTCCCCGGGGCTCCCCCTCCCATTTGCAGTGACTTCTTCTCAGATCAAGGAGCTGAGCTTCAGTTTGGTTATTTTTTTCCCCTTGGGCAATGATTGTTTTGCACATTGTGAGGCAGAGTTCTTCAGCAACAGAATTAGGAGTCAGATTTAGAGTACAACCATGTATTCCCAGCGTGAGGAACTGGCAATAAATGTAACTGGAAAAAGAGGAGGGAGATTTGAGTTTTGAAAGGGAACAACTTGGCTTGCCAATTTAGAAGATGCCTGTGAAGGAATGTTCTCGGTTACAGGACATTCAGGAGCTTTAGCCATAATATTTTTTTTTTCCATCTTGACTATTGTCAGGATATGCAGTTTGTAAGGATTTATGCAGTAGCTTCTCTTGCTAGCTCTACAGGAATAAAATTAAGATGATGCAATCGCAAATGCCTGCACTTGGATTCATCTTTCTAAAAGTGAGCTTCTTGACTAGTGTCAAGAAACACGTGTCGAGTGTGAGCTTTTCTAACTACGCCTGCAATGAAATGCACAGGCGACCGTGCACACATAGAGAAGATTAACTCTTCCTTGAGTTTCAGGATGCTATTTCCAGGCGCAAGAAGCACCTGTTGGTAGAATTTCCCCCTGTCATGAAGGCCATCTGGATGACAAGCGCAGGGTGTGGTGACTCTGGTGAGAGTGCAGTGAGAGCCCCTACTATGGACTGAGGCAGCAACTGCTCTGAGGACTTCCAACAACTGTGGGGGGACAAACACCCAGGACAAGGAGCCATTAATCTAAGCAGTATTTACACAGGCAGCAGGCATCGGAAAAGGAATGGATTTGGATTAGGAAACTTTTTTTCCTCTATTCAAAAAATAGGCACGATTGAGGACATCTGAAACCTCCAGGCATTCCTCCTGTCATTTGAACATTTAGCATGGTGCCTGTTTCCATACCGTGGAGAGCTTATCCTTTCAATGGTTTTTGAAGGGGAAGCAGAAGAGCTATAAAGGAACCGATCATTTTTAAATACCACTCTTCAAAAGTTAGATGAAAGGGGGGCAGAAGCAGTATTGATGAGTAATACTAGTAACAGTAGATGTCAGAAGGAACATAGAACTCTCTGTACTGAACTGATGAACCAAACTATTCAGCTTTGTTTTTGTGTCTTAGAGTCGCATAGAGAAGTGCTTCCTGGGAGACCATGGAGGTTTTACATGACACGGATGTGAAGCTCCTTAAGAATTAATCGGGAATCCATGAACAAGTCTCTTTTTCTTTAAGAGCTCCATATGTTTACCAGAATGTATTCATTAACTTACTTAGTAAATTACTTATTAAATCCCTGCACTGTGGCAGCTCTGTTGCCCTGGGCACTAGGGCCACATATGGCAGTGAGGAAAACTGATAAAATTCCCTTCCTCCTTGGGTTTATATTTCAAAAGAAAGGTTAACCTAAACAAATAATAATAATAAAGGCATAGAAAGAAATGACCTATGGGAAAAACAAAAAAGAGAGGGAAAGATTTGAGGCATGGACAAAGACTATGAAATTTTTTTTTATGTGTTTGGTACATGGTCTCAGTAGGCTGCTTGAACTCATAGTGATCCTCCTGTTTCAGCCTCCCCAGAGCTGGGATTACAAGTGTTCACCACCATGCCCAGTCCCTGTGGCCAGATCAGCGTGCCCAGGAACTGGGCCAGTATGGCATAGGTACCGGGGATTGAACTAAGCAGGTGCTTAGTTCATTGAGCTATCTCACTGGTCCTGACAGTTACAATCTTAAATTGAATGATTTAGGGAAGACAGTGAAACTGTGAATTTGAGTGAAGCCTTGGAGAAAGTGGAGAGTAAGTTCTGGAACATTCTAGGGGAAGGCAAGAGAAAGTTCAAGGAGTGGGCCTGGGGCTTTCACAAAGCAGCCAAGAAGAGGAAGGGAGAGCTTCGGGGAGAGGTAGTGTGCCTAATGGGTAGAGTTTCCATGGATGTTTCAGGGATGCTGGATTTTGCTTCCTGACTGATGGAGGAAGTCTCTGGACAGTTTAGATAGCTTGCTTGCTATGCGAAGACAATTGTAGGTGGGGCAAGACTGGCAAGAAGATCGCCAGTCAGGGTGCTGTTACAGTAACTCAAGTGAGCGTAGAGAGCAGCTTGGCTGTGGACACTGGAGAGAAGCTGGAGAGAAGTGGCTGAATCTGCAGAGTCTGGTAGAGGTCTTGGGCCCAAATAGTTTGCTGGGGGAGGTGACTGTGTAATGATTTGTAATCCTTTCACCTTATAGGACTAGATACACATACTTTTATATTTTCTGGGGAAGCCCAGCTTTCCCTTTCCTGAAGTCTTCTTGGGTTTTCAAGTTTTGATCCTAGTTTTCGCCATGGCCTTTCTAGACCAAAAAGCATTGCGCACCACTGTCCTATAGGAAGCATTTCTCCTCACAGACATTCTGCCTAAGCCCACTCTGGTTCATGATGGTGGTATTTAGTGAGCTCAGTGTTCCAGTGACGCTGTGCCTTTCTTGATGTACAAATCAATATTACGCTTCTTCAGAAAATGCCTTCTACTCCGCTATCCTCTTTGCTCCATGTTCTCTCTTCCCTGAATGAGCATAAGGAAGGTATTTAAATGCAATGCTAATCAATAAATCAATCTCAGTTCATGTTTAGCTCAAATTACTTACTGGATAATGTCACCACTTCTGAGCAGCAGGATTCTGACAACAATTCTAATCATAGTAAATTTAAATAATGTTTAATACACTTAAGCATAACAAGGAACTGTTTGTAACTATTGTTCTTATTTCCTTATTTAACTTCACAGCCATTCTCTGAAGTAGGCCCTGAAGAGCAGCTGGCATGGTGCAACGATCAGGTGCCTCCCTTAAGGTCACCCAGTTAATAAGTTTCAGCTCTGGAATCTGCAACTAATTCTTTATGGACTACATTCCTGTCCTCCTGCCTAACATCCCGAGTGTGATGATTAATTTTATGTGTCAACTTAAAGAGTGATTTTTCCCAAGATTAACATTTCAACTGGGAACTTTAAGTAAGCAGATCACCCGGCATCACGTGGGTGCGTCTCATCCAACCATTTGATGGCTTGATAGACAACCTGGGGCTGGCTGAACAAGAGCACACTGCCGTGCACTGCCTCTGGGATTCACCCATGCCGTTGGTTCTCCTGGGTCTCTCTTTGCCAGCCCGTACCACAGAGTTCTAATTTATGAGCCACCATAGTCACATGTGGCAATTCATCTTATTAACTTTTCATCTTTATAGAAAGTATATATAATATTCTATGTATGTATGTATGTATGTATGTATGTATGTATGTATGTATGTATCTATCTATCTATCTATCTATCTATCTATCTATCTATCTATCTATCTATCTATCCCTTTTTTATTTAGGACAGGGTCTACAGGGTCCACAGGGTCTAACTGCGTAGATCGGACTCATAGTGATTCTCTTGCTTTCAGCTTCCCAAGCGTTGGGATTGGAGGCACGCTCCACCATGTCCAGTCTTAATCATAGTCTCAAAGTCCTGCAGAGCCAGGGCTAGTATAGCAGCCCGGGGATTGAACTCCTGACCCCTGTGTCTGACCAAGCAGGTGCTTTAATCCCATGAGCTATTTGACCAGACCTTATCTATCAATCTTGTTGGCTGTTTTTTGGAGAGACTTGACTTGGAACTATTTTCCTTCCTTCCTTCCTTCCTTCCTTCCTTCCTTCCTTCCTTCCTTCCTTCCTTTCTTTCTTTCTTTCTTTCTTTCCTTCTTCCTTTCTTTCTTTATTTGGTACAAGATCTGGCTATGCAGCTCCAACTCATGGTTTTCACCTCCTGTTTTCAGCCTCCTCAGCTCTGGGGTTTCAGGTGTGCACCACCATGCCCAGACCCATTCGCTGGCTAAGAGTACCCCAGAGGTGGGGACAGCATGATATGAAGGTCTAGGGATGGAACCTTGTTTCCTGCGCTTGTCAAAGCCATGCTTAGTTCACTGAGCTATATTGTTGGCCCTTCACTTTTATTTTCATTGGATAAGACTTACCTTCTTTCCTCCATCTATTTATTTATCTTATTTGTGCTGGAAAGTGAATGTGGAACCTTGCTGTACCATGGGACTGTGCCCTGAGCCCCAATATTTACCTCCGGGAGGCACTCATTACCAGAAGTTCACCTGAAGACTATTTAAGTCTAATAGCACTCCATCAGGGATACACTGGAATGTAGGATTTCTACCCACATAGGAACAATATCTGCTTCCTCCTTCTCCATCGCTGTTGTCTTCATGGTGATCACATGACCACTTTCTCTATTCCACATGTGAAGACCACTTCCACCCCTTGAATGATGATCATTCATCACACAATATGCTAGCTCTGTATTAACAGCAATGCTTCCATTCTCTTACAGTGCCACTGGCTCTGAATTTTCTCCAAGACCTGTGTCTGAATCCCATAGCACCACTGGGTGGTGGAGGAAACTTCTAAGGGGTGGAAGATCCAGCGAGATCCTCTGGTCACAGGGTGAGCTAGCACATCACTGGCGTGGAGCCTCAGCAGGTATGAGCCTCTGCCCCTTTTTGTCTCTTTCAGTTGGCCTTACAGGTCTGCACGAGATCTTGCTGAGGCCCCGAAGCAGTGAAACCAGCCAATTAACTAAAACCTGTTAAGATTGTCAACCAAAGTAAAATTTCTCTTCTAAAGTTAGTTTTTTCATGTATTTTTCTACATTAATCATGTAGAGAGATAACACAATAGCCAATTAGGGTTCATTCTCTATCAGGTTAATAGAATGCAATAGTTTTTTGATTAATTATGAAAGGATGACTAATTCACTATTCTCTGTGCATAATACTGCAACTAGAAAACTCAAGTATTGGCTTTGAATAACTTTTGAATATAAAGCTGAATCTTTTGTCTTTACAGAAATCTTAGGTTAAAAATCACCAAAACCGAACCACACCCCAAAACCAGGGGGAATTTCCCTTTTCACACACGGACTTCTTGGTCAAGTTTCCACAATAGCATTGCATTGTACTCTTAAAAAAATGTCAGTATATTCTCAATAGATATCAACAAGTATTAGAAAAAGGAAATTAATACAGACAGTAGAATAAAATGGCATAATTCTGTATTGTTTTCAAAAGCTTCAGCTATAATTACTTTCTTATTTGTATAACTATACAAGTACAAAACATTTTTTCTTAATTCTGCTATAGTTCATTTAAAAAATGTCAGTTAACTCCACTGAGTTGACAAGTAAATTAAATTTAGTGTTATCTACCAAATATATAATGAATAAATATAATTTAGTACAACAAAAGAGTGAAACAAATATCATAGTCTTGAGGTTAATGATATATAACATTGTAGCTTAAGAAGTCAGAATGTCACAAGGAAATTGCCAGATAAACATACCAGGCAGAATTTAATTTCATAACGACAAGACACAGATTAAGTATACAAGTGATGAAAATAACTTTGAACCCACTCTAGCTATTAATTATATTGTAACTGCCTTGAGATATCAGACTGGCAAGCATCCTCCAGCTTTTCTTTGTGTTCTGATAACAAGATGGCAAAGTGTTCATCCATCTCGGTGCTAAGGATTTTCATGTCTTTTGTTCTGTCAAAGTTACTGTTATTGGAACTACTTATGTCTCATTTCAACTAAGTGAAATAACAACTATTACTTTTAATTACCGCAAGAGCTCTGGTCTTGTGTATGGGACAGCAGAAAAGAAGAACGGTTGCAAGGAGCATTTAAGCAGTAACTTCCATTTGTTTCTGTGCTTCACAATGTCTCCATTACTTACTGTTTACTCAATATTTTCCCATTAATCTGCCTGGGTTGTTTTCCTCCCTCACATAAGGATTGCTGGTATAATTAAGATTATGTATGTTGGGTTTAAGTGTCAGGCAGATGGCAAAGATTCAAGAATACTTTGGCTTATAAAATTGTGAGCATTGCTATAAACCAAGGGTCAGCAGACTATTGCCTAGAAACCAAATCTGTCTCACTTCTTAAGCTTGTAAATAAAGTTTTATTGGAACACATTCTACACCCACAACTCATATATTGTCTATAGCTTCTTTTATTCCACAAAGGCAGACCTGAGAGTTATGGTGAAGACTGCCCTTTAAAGCCTAAAATATTAACAATCTTTTATAGAAAAGTTTGCCAGCCTGTGCTAAAATCAGTACAATGATTTTTCTTTAAATAAGTAGGTAACATTTCCTTTTGGAATTATTTAGAGATTTCATAAAGTTGGAAACAGAGATTGATACTAGAGACAAACTCTGGTCCTGTTTCTGTAAAAGCTGCAGGGAAATAAAAATAAAACAACAGCAGCCAATAAGAAATGAGGAAACCGCATCCCCAGATGCTGTGACAGATTCGAAGTGCGTCGCTAGAGGCAAAGAATCTCAAAGCCCAGAAAGTTTGGAGTTCTCCGTTAAATTTGGCACCACTGATTTTCAAGTGGCTCAAAATGCAGCAAAGTGATTTCTTTCATAATGATGCAGGCCTGCCGTTTTCTGAACTGCCTGGTGAGTAATTAAGGTATTCATCTGCACAAACTTGTTCTTTGGGACAGAAATGAATATATTCACAATCATCTTGCTATCCTGAGATTTTTAAAAATAAGCAGACAAGCCCAAGTCGTTTCTCTGGACTTCAGATTCAAACTTTTCCTACTGTTTTTGTCTTTTAATCTACTAGAGTTGTAGTCCATGATAGTGGTCAGGTCAGCAGATTTTGTGGCCAAAGCACATGGCTTCAAATTGGGTGTAAGTCACATTCTAGATGCGTGGCTCTCTCATCTCCTATTCTCTTCCTCATCAGACAAATAGAACAATGGACAATTCCCGGTCTGTTCTATGGGAGGAATTACATGAGTTAGTGCAGGTACAGCACTTTAAGCAGCATTTGCCACCCGAGAGCACTGTGTGGCTATCAGTTCTGTTGGTATCATCATGTCTTCTGGAAACGTGTATCCCAGTGCTTGAGACATTTCAAGTTCTTGCTTAGGTAAGGTACTCTCTACATTTTTAGTAAGAGTAATTAGCAATAACCAGGAAAAAAATTACATTCCTATCAATTGACATGCTGATTTCTAATTTTTAGTTTCATGGACATCTAATAATAATGTGTGAGAGAGATGGCAACTTAAAAAAATGAAACTCTTCCCGTTTTCAAATAGCATTGTCTAGAATAAGACACAAAATACATATGTACAAAACAATTACAGACCAATCTGGGAGCAATACCCTCCTCATCCTTCTCCATCCAAATTCTATTCTTTGATCATTTATTTTGTCAGATTCTATATTTGCTGTGTAATATACATTGCCTTAGTCAATCCTCACACTCCAGTTCTTCAACAAGATATTCATTTCTGTTAGTGCATGAAGAATGTGATGCCACAGAGAAGCGACATGACTTGCCCAACACCATGCGTATGACAATATTTTGCTCTCTATGTAGCCACTAAATACCATCATTTCAGAAACTCTTCCTCGCTAAGTGCCTCTGCAATATTTCACAAATAATGTGGATTTTGTTTTGAAGATGATTTCTATTCATTTGAATGCAGAAGAGGAATATTAGAAAATGTCAATGACTTGTAATTTGTCTCTTTACACAGGCTTATTAAACTGGATATATTCAGGTTCACAACAGGTGATGTAAGCTAATGATGTTGTGTACATGGTTTGGAAGTTAAAAATAAGAATGAGAGAAGTTTGAAAAAATTAATGGGCAGAGTTTGTGAAAGTGTCAGTGTGATTTTTGAT
Organism: Ctenomys sociabilis; assembly: GCA_004027165.1. NCBI lineage: Eukaryota > Metazoa > Chordata > Mammalia > Rodentia > Ctenomyidae > Ctenomys > Ctenomys sociabilis. The sequence continues at coordinate 24,786 of PVKA01028061.1, forward strand.
AGTTATTTGTATAACTATCAAATATAATGAAATGAGTATAATTTCTGTTTTTTTTCTTTGTGATCAAAGGCCTAGTCTTTGAGAATAGACTCCAAGGACTCCATAAACATGACTCGTGATCCCACATGGGTATATTTTCTTTTATATAATAGATCAAAATTTAAAAACAAATTGAAACACGATCTCTTGACATGTAGTGTGTGCTTAATAAATACCAGATAATATAAGGAATGGATGAACATATTTATACTGTGTTTTCAGAGCTGCTTTATTTCTGGTACATATTTAATTGGTGGTGGTCTTGTCACCCTTACTTTAATTATGTCTATTCATTAAGACTCTGTAGCAAATACAGTTAAAAAAATGAAATGTTTGAGACCACATTGGTCAAAGAATTGCAAAGAACATATTTTTTGAAAAATATTCTTTAATTATCTAATTTCTAACTTCAATGTTGTAAAAATATTGTATTTTTCTAAAATATAAGAAGTAAGATCCAGTGAACTTGTCAAAAAAAGACAAGATGATATTAGCCACATCCATTAAGTCTTGAAATCTGCAGAATACAAAAACATGTTTTTGGAACATCAGAAATCCTTCCTATTAAAAAGCCTGATACATTTACATAGCATATAGGATTTCTGCTGAAGGATGGATAACCTACTTAGAATGATGATACAAGAGTTAACATTTATCTCAGCCACTAAAATACTGTCCAGTGTAAATTTGTGCCTTTTACTTATGACATGGTTGGAAAAGCAGTAAAGAATGAGAAGGTCAACTTTGTTAAGTGATAAGATTTATGGACTAGACTTCTATAAGAACCATTGTGTTCCTTCCATATTTTCCTTTTTGTAGAAAGCAAGCAGGGCCGGCCAGTTAGCTCAGCAGCCTAAAGTGCCTGCTTAGGCAGATGCAGGGGCAGGGGTTCGATTCCTAGTGTGCCTTGCTGCCTTACCCCCAGGCACACGCTGAGAAAGCCATTGAGATCAGGTGTGACGGAGGGCCTGTAATCCCAGTGCTTGGGAGGGTGAAAACAGGAGGATCACTATGAGTTCAATCTGTGTAATGAGACCCTGTAGACCCTGCACTCAATACATAAAAGAAAGTAAGCATATTTGATTTCTGTTTAAAATCTTTCTGATCATTATTTGATACTTTAAAGAATGAAATGGCAGCAGCAGTACAAATAAGATCAGAGATCTGGATCAAAATGCAGTTTTGTTTCTTTTAAGCCCAAGACGTTTTGTGACTTTATTTTCTCCCTGATAGTACCTGGGACAATTTCTGGCAACATCCAACAATAAAAAAGAAAATGATGTTTATGATGCTAATCTCTGTAAATATTAAATACTATAAAGCAATAGCTTTCTGCACTGCATATTATATATTCATGCATTGTTTTTTGCAAACTCAGAGTCAGCTTCCAAAAGTATTAATAGTCAGATTTATAGAGATGAAGAGATGGCCTTTTATACTGATCAGACTCACTGTCAAGTAGATAGTCAGTGGCAGGAATGGTGAATGAATTTAGGAACAATGGAGTCCAGAGTTGAAGATTTTTAAAAATATCTTCTTTCTGGAAACTTAGCCATAATTTGGAATGAGGCTTGAATGAGCCAAAAGAAAATCTCTCTTCTCTTATTCTTGATCCCTTTGCCTGCTATTTTCACCCACTCAGGCCTCCAGGCTATTGGCTTTATTGGCCTACCCAAGGACTTGGCATGTTTGGCTTGATCTACATGTTTTGTTTCTATTATCCTCAGGGTTTGCAGAAATGCAACGCTATATTTTTGTCAACCATAAAGATGAATTGAAGTGTCAGCCCTGATGTAGTCAGTCACAATGAGTAGAGCAGGCACAATTTTTGGGTGGGAGTAGATTCTGTATATGCTGAAATGGCTCTTGCATTATGGAAAGCTGAACTTTATCAGAAATGATGCACTGGTAGCAGTGCTGGGCCCAGCTCCTATTGTTCTTGCTTCAGACAGTTCCAGCCTTCTATTTCTTACCATAAAGTTGAGAGGAAAATAACTCTCTTGGGAGCAGAGTTTTCAACCAAGTATCTGAAAAATAATCCTGATTGTTTTTTTCACCAATTGGAATGAAGAACTGAACTTTGAGGGAGTGAGAAGCCAATTTGAGAAAGGAAACAATGAGAAGCAAAGAACATTGTGCTACCTGAAATAAAAAGTCTTAGCAGGACAACAGAAGGGCACTGGGCCTGGTGGGAGACACGGGAGTGCATAGACTAGACAAGGGCTGAAGGTGAGCAACACAGTTGAGCAAGTGAGAGAAGGATGCAAAGCACATTAATATCCACGGAGTGAGCTGGTGGAAATGTAGGATGCATTGATTCAAAGCAGGTTAAAAAGGCAACAATGAAAAATATAAGGCAAAAAAAGAAAAAAAGAAATAAGAACAACTACTTTTGAATCATGGCAAGGAACAATAGAGGTGAGAAATTTTAATGGCCTATGATGCAATGTATGTTAGGTGTTCTGGCTTTCTATAGCTGTGATGAAGTATATGAGAAAAACAACTTAAATAGGAAAATATTTTTTATTTTAGGATCTCAAAGGTTGCAGTCCAGGGTCATTTAGCTCCATAGTTTCTAGGACCCTGTTGAAGCTTGGCAGATAGAGGGTACCAGAGGAGAGCTCTCTGCTTTGTGGCATCTAAAAACCAGAAACCACCAGTGGCTGTAGGGGAGAGATATACCCCAAAGTGTTTGTGGATATAGATTGCCAAGCCTCACCACCTGCACTCTCCTTCCTCCAATAGGATCCTTCCTCCAATGGGCTCCACCTGACAATTATCCCATTGAACTGTGAACTATGAATGTTAACGTTAATAGATTAAAACACTGATAAAGTTGGAACCCTTATAATCAAGTCACTTCTCAGGAGTGTATCTACAGGTAACTGAGACTTCAACACAATAAATTTTGGGGGTACTATTTGGAGCCCACATGTCATACTTATTGTTTGAACATCAAAAAATTTTCAATGTTTCTGGCCTTTAAGGTTCACCCAGCCATTAAACCTGAGGTGTCATTTTCTAGGACTAATTTGTATTTACTAGAGAACACATAACTCTCATAGTAAGATTCAATGTAAACCAAGCCCATCCTTTGGAAAATAGTGCGAGAGCTGGCATTGCGACAGACATTGCAGGGAGGGAGCAAAACTTCTTCCAAGTTTTTGGCATAAGTAGTAACTTGAGGATTAAGAACACAAGTTACGTAAAGCCCAGGCATGCCCTTGCCTAGGGGTTGCAGTGGATTTCTACCTTAGACTCTTTTCAGACAGCTGATTCCTGACTTTCCTTTATTAACCAAGGGTCTTGATCTGGAGCAGAGGAGTTAATAGTTAATTTAACAACAGAGCTTAATTTGTTGTTCTGGATTTATTTCACTGTGGCTCTTTGGCCAACAATATTTTAACTTAAAAGCAAATTTGCCAACAAAGTCATGCATGTAATATTGATTATTCATGGATGAAAATGTATGTCTTTTTAAAAATACATATCTGAAACTTACTTTATAAGTTACTATAAATAAAATTTGTGTTTTCTAGAAAAGTTAGCTAACATGAAACACCCTGAGTCATCTATTTATATTTGTTTTAATTATATATTAATTTTAAGTGTAAGGAATATAACTGAAGTTCTAAAGAATGAAAATAATAAATCAGTGCATTTTCCATTTGATAGAAATATGTATAACATCCTTGCAAGACTATAGCTAAAATGTGCCTAAGATCATCTGTATGATAATACTCACATTTCTTTAAATTCTTTCTTGAAAGCTTAGCAAGAGTATGAGGCCTTTTCAAGCAATATAAACACATGAGAAAATAATAGGAGGGAAGGAAATAGTTAGAAGTGAATTTTGGGGAAATGGAGATGGTAAAGAATAAATTTGACTTAGGCAAGATGAGTTGGTGTATCTTGATCACCTACAGAAAAGAGGGTATGGAAGAAAGGGGTTAAATTTGTTTTTCAGAAACTCAGAAGAGGAGCACCAGCCACCTTATAAAGCATGAAATCCACATGAGAATTAGTGCAACAGATCTATATGTGGAAGAGATAAGTGTGTTGGGTTTCCTGTCCCATAACCCAGTAGGTGACTGGGATTCTCACTCTAATTGCATTCCTATGCCTTCCTGTGGTTAAATTTACAACTATTCCTCATTATTAGAAGTTCAACTTCTTTAGATATTGAACTAAAAAAATTCTTCATTGCAGTCCTTCCAGATTACATAAGTGATAAAGTCAGGTTCAGTGCTAAAAATAGGATCTGATTGTTCTGATATCTGCATAGTGAAAAGCCCTCCACCTTCTCTTCTAGAAAGTAGATCAGGATACTTCTCTAGCTAAGAAGGGGAAAAGGAGAGCTTTTCACTAAGACATAAGAATTTCAGAATTGCCTTAATATATAAACATATATTGTCCTCCTACAAAAATTTTCTTGACATCAATTACCCTATAATAAGGTTCAACATTTAACAGGTTGCATGCTCACAGACATAAATGCTTTCCTTTTCAAACATATGAAATTGACAGCTAAGGCCAATAGATAATTGAGAAAATCCAAAAGGAAAAGGAAAGATGAAGGATCTGGAAAGCAAACTTGTTTTAGGAAATGAAAAATAAACAGAAAATACTTAAAAATGACTGCAGCATAATATTTTCAGAGAAATAAGCAAAGAACCAAAACCAAATCATGCAGAAATAGAATATATGAACAGATGAATAACAAGTAAGACTGATTCTATAATAAATCAAAGCAAAAACTAATTCTGGTGGCTCCTGTAATTAATTCTACCAAGCATTTAAAGAACTAACAGTTTTCAAATTCTTCTAAGACTTGGAAAGATAGGAACACTTTCTTCATTTTGTTGTTGTACAGTTTCTAGTATATTAGGAAAACATTCTTTAATATAAACATAAGAACCAAAACTATCAGTTTATTTATTTATTTATTTATTCAATTGAGAAACAAATAGCAATGAGACAATTTCA
>PVKA01028062.1:0-29809 GCA_004027165.1 Ctenomys sociabilis
TTCACACACCTACAACACTTAAATGGCAATGGAATACCTATCTGTGACAAAACTAGACAAAAAAGGGATACAAATGAAGAACCATTTTGTATCTGTATATACAAAATAGTTAGGATAGATATACAGCTACTTTCTCTTAATTCAATGAGAGGAAAGATTTCTACTAATAGTGTTTGTGGGCAGGATATCATGTCTGCATGTTGTACTATGAATAACCACTATGAAGACAACAATATGCAATGTATTAATTATTGAAACTGTCCTACTAATTGGTTTTGAAACTGTCTCATTGCTATTTGTTTCTCAATAAAATTAATAAAAATGGGTGTAAAATGGATGTTTTAATAAATGGTGGGATCACTGGGAAACATCAGAAAAGATTCAAACTTAAATCCATATCTCACACCATGCACAAGAATGATTTCCAAGGGTTAGGCTGGCAGTTAGACATTAGCTGGGAGACAAAGGAAGGTAGAGTCCACAATAGCAATGCTGTGCCAGTTATAGTGAATAAACAAAGGCTTCAATGTATAATACATTTATAATCATTCATTAGGTCTCAGACACAAAGACATAGGACCTCTATTTCTAGAACAAGGCATACAGTATTCCTTGGATGCATAGCCCAATAATATCAGGAAGGAAAAGGAAATGTTCTTTAAAGATATTTCACCCTTGGACTGGTCCCAGATTAAATTAAGAAATTAACTTTCATAAATTTCTGTTGTAAGTTTCTTAAATGATTAAAGTCCCTGTTGAAACACTTTATAAAGACAGAGGACATTTTGTAGTTTCAAAGTAATTTCTAAGTGAAATGATAGTAAGCCTAATTACCTTGGTTCTGTGAACCCCCAAAATAACTCTTGTGCACATAAAAAATATTTATACATACACAGGGTACAGATGCCTTCATGGCACTGCCTGCCCTCTTTCTTGAAGGCATAACTCTCTCCATATCTAATTTATAATAAATTATCTAGACTTATTCATGGCCATCTATGTGTTTTTAAGTCTTTTATCAAGGGCACAAAGAATAGGGGACCAAGGGAGTGAGGAGTCAGTTCCTTGTTACATCAGGAACTTCCCAGTGATATCTTTCTGGTGCCATGACTTGGCTCATTGATTTCTTAAGTAGTAGATTAGATCTCCTACACTCCCACTATCTATCTTAAGCTGAGACTATGAGCCTTCATTTTCTTTGTATTTACAATATGTTACAACAGTTCATGGGCCTGAAACTGTTTCAAGATATTTGTGACTTTATGCCTTGGTAAGGTATTTGCATAGTCAGTATGGTATTTCAGGATGTTGTGTTTATGCAACTTGTCTTTCAGCTAGGTTTATTTGTATTATGTACCAACATTTATTACTAAGCTTTTGTATTATTGTTCTCTCTTTTGCCACTTTCAGAAGTTAACATTACTTTTCATCAGGCAATGGCATATTGTTAATAGCTCTGCTGAATTTACTGCAATAACCTTGCTTTGAGTGCTTTTGCTTTTATATAAAGTATTAATTAAATCTAGGTTTAGGTACCAACAGATTCCAAGAGTGCTATAGATTTTTTTGGCATATATTAGATTTCTCTTTTTTTGGCGGGACCAGGGAGTGATCTCAGGCCCTTGCATGTATTAGATTGTTTATATCAGTCTGTGCATTGGAAAATGAGTATCAGGCCCCCATCCCCATAGATATTTGACAGTATACTATTTTTCAAGAGCTATTATGAGCTGTCCCTTACTTACAAAAACAGAGATAAGAAGTAAAGGTTGCCTGACCACCCAGAAGTTGGACTCAAGCAAGATCCCTTATGACCTATCTATTCCTAGGCCATAAGTGGAGAGAAAGGGATGCCTTTTCCTCCTACTTTCAGTTTATTTCCTTTTCCTTAGAATACAGACACCTTTTCTAAGTCTGTGTGCAAGATGGTACCTTGCAAATAAGTAACTCCTAGTTGGTTCCCCTTACTTTACCTCTGGGATTCATCTTATGCAACTGTGATAGGTTTGATTCCTGGATGCTTAAGAAAAAGACATTTATTTTCTTGTGCAATGCTGAATGGTTTGAGTATAAGTGGGGAGATCAAGAAAACTGGCAAATGAATGGAACCCTCACCTATAATACTATACTCCAGTTAGATCTCTTTTGCAAAAGGCAGGACAATGGTCAGAAGCATCATATGTACAAGATTTCTTTAGAGCCATGTCCCCTCAAAGTCTCATGTACTTATGGGGGTGCTGAGGGGGTGATTGGATCATAGGAACATAATAATCACAAGTAGATTAGTCCACTGATGAGTTTATAGCTGAATGTGATGTTGGGAAGTGGGGCCTTGTCCAAAGAGGGAGGTTACTGGAAGCATGGCCTGGAAGGGTCCATCTCCTTTCCTGTTCTTCCCTCGGTCCACTTTCCCACCAGGATAACATGAGCAACTTCTCTTTGCTGTGTTTCTCTGCCATGCTGTCCTAATTTGGAGCTAGCAGACCATAGATTGTGAAAGTGAGCCAAAAAAATATAACTCTTCTTGCTTAAGTTGTGGGTGTTGAGTACTGTGTCCCAATAACAAGGCATTTACCTCACCAGATAATCCTGACTTATGTAACTAATATAAATTAGAACCAGGTGTGATGGCACACCTAAATAAAATGGAACTTTGTTGTTTCGGTGATATACTATCTCTTGAGCCACCTGCAAAATAAAGAAGTAACCCTAACGCACATAATTCAGACATAAAGGGCCATGCTCCTCCTTACTCAATGTTTCCAGAAAATGCTACAGCCCCATAGGTATGTGCATTCTCTCCTTGGGAGCTATTGGGTAAAGCTGGTCCATTCAGAGATCACCAACATTTCTATAATCAGGATCTTAAGCAAATCAAACAGGATTTAGATAGCTTTTCAGATGATCCTGGGAAATACAAAGATGTTTTCTGACAGGTTGACAACATTATTTGGGGACAAATGCTTACAGATTTAGGAAGGTATTGAATAACTGTAGGAGCCATATGTTATTCTAATGCATTACACATTTTGGTTAAGGAATATCCTAAAGGACTTTAGGCAAACTGGGATTATAATGACTCTGATGATAAGTGTATATGCAAAAGTCAGTAAAGTCAAACCAGTAAACCAACTAAGCTAGCTAACATTGATTACAACCTAAATGAAAACCCAACAGTATTTCTTTAACAATTTAAGGAGGTTATGCAAAAATATACTGTGATTGGCCCTCACTACTATGAGCACAGATATTTTAAAGATGGATTTCTTACCTAGTCAGCTCCAGATATTGAGAGGAAATTACAAAAAAATGTCCTTGGGATCTGAAACTCCCACTGATAACCTACTAAATTCTGTTCAGTTTTTAACAAATAACTTGTATATAGAGGAAGAACCAAGAGGGACAAAGGAATTTAAGACTGAATGAGAACACAAAGACAACATGCTGACCTTTTTGCTGTACTACAGGGTTGACAATGTTACCTGCTGGTTCTTTCCCCAAGGATGGTAAGCTGACTACTAAGTTATATCTGTTGGTAAATGGGTCACTGGAAGACCGATTGCTCTAATTAGATGGATCTCTTAAGCCACCTTGCCCTAAATGTGGCAAAATGGGACACTACAGGGCTTACTGTCCTGAGATGTAAGGATCTCCAATCCATTGCTTCAATTATTGTCTGTGAAATGAGGAGGCCTAAGGCTTCAGTGGCCTCCAGGCCAATCATCACCAGCAGAGGGATGGATCCTCTGGTAACTGTGGAAGCTGCAAGGAAGACCATCAATTCCTCCTCAACAGCGAGGTCTCTTATTCTGCCATTACCTCTTCTTTTAAAAAAAATCTTCTATTTTATTTGGTACAGGGTCTCACTATGCAGTTCAGGCTCACAGTGATCTTGTTCTGGCCTCCCCCATGCTGGCACCGCAGGCATGCACCACCACACCCAGTCTTGAGCTGGCATAGCACACCTGGAGTTCTAGGGCACGCATGGTATTCAGTACTGGGGATCAGACTTGGGACCTTGTGCTTTGCAGGCAGGTGCTTATGCCACTAGGCTTTCTCTCTGGTCCCTTACCTCTTATTCTGAACAATTGGATTATAACTCTTGTCTAATTATAGGTATCAGTGGGACTCCACCAACAAAATACTACTCCTCTGTGTTGCTTATAGAATAATTTTCTCCTTACCCTTACTTTTCTGGTAATTCTTGAATGTCCTGTCACTTTAGTGGATGAGACTTACTAAAAAGATGGGGATGCAAATCATTTTTGGTCCACCTAACTGTCTCACAGTAATGGAGACTCAGCAATGCTGCCACTGACTATCCTTACTGATCTTCCTATTAAACCCCAGGTATGGGCCACAAAAGATGCCTGAGACGATTATTACCTTCACTCCAGTAGTGATTAAGCTAAAATTTTCTCATACTTCCCCACAACTTAATCAGTATATTTTTTGCATTAAGCCTCAGGCTATCAGCTGAACTATAAGTTATTTTACTATGGGCTGTTAGTGCCTTGCAGTGACTTTATGATAACCAGTTTTAGCTACCAAGAGGACCAATAGTGATTACCATTTAGTGTAAGATCTCCATGCTATAAATAAGGTGGTTGTTCCTGTACATCCAGATGTCCCTGAGCCTTATACTCTGCTGGGCCAGATTCCTTAAAATAACCAATGATGTATAGACTCTGACCTTAAAGATCTTTTGCATTCTAAGTCCCAATTCCATTTCATCTTTCAGTGGGCTGACAAGCTGGGTTGAAGCAAATAGTTTACCTGGACTGTCCTTCTCTAAGGATTCTGGAATAGTCCCCAGATTTTTGGGTAGGCTTTAGCCAGGCACTTAAGTGACCTAACCTTAATGAGTGGGGCTATCATACAATATGTGGATAATTGATTTATCTGTTTGTCATCTCTAACAGTGGTGTGAGATCTTTTGGCCCAGACTTTAAATTACTTGGATGATAGGGATATCAAGTCGCCAAGCTGAAGGCCCAATTACCATCCCAAAGCACACAATACTCACAGTTTGTTTTAGGGGTTTGAGCTTTCTCAGCAAAGCATACACAGACCATTGAGGACCTTCTACCATCTAGCACCAGAAAACAACTTCTTGCTTTCCTAGGTTTCACAGGTTGCTATCAGCTATAGATCCCTGGATATATCTTAATGGTTAAGCTCCTATAAGAATCCCTAAAAGGAAATAACAACCACACTCTCCTTCCTGGAAACAGAAATAGGCTTATATAAATTAAAGTCCTCCCGGCTCAAAGCCCCTGCTTTGGGACTGCTACAACCTGACAAACCAGTAACTAAACATCAAGATGTGGCTTTAGGGGTTCTTACCTAGGCATTAGGGGCTATTCAAATGCATTCAGGATTCTTATCAAAGTAGCTAAACAAAGTAGCCTGAGATGACCAGGAGGTATCAAGGCAATAACTTCTTACGTTCTTTTAGCAGAGGAATCCCTTAAGATTAATTTGGTCGGCTCCGCTGGCTGCCCTGTGTACTCTGCACATCATATTCTGTGCTCTGGCACTATCATGTCAACTGCTATGAACTTTGAGACCAAGAGCTTTCAGCCAAAGCCCCCAGACAAGGGTAGCTTGCCACTTCGGTGGATCACTTCGGTGAATGTAAAGGCTTTAAAGAGAAATTCATGAAGTGTCTCCGTGACAATAATTTTGAGAATGCTTTATGTAGAAATGAATCAAAAGAATATTTAGAATGCAGAGTGGAAAGTCAGCTCATGGCTTGAGAACCACTGGGAAAACTAGGATGTGGAGATTTTGTAAATGGACAGCCAAAGCCTAAGAGTATATTTTGATGGATGAGGGCCACTGGTCATCAGGAAGCCCTAGCAAAAGCTGTGGGCTCCTCAAATGTTCCCTGAAGCTGCATGGAGGAGCCTCCCTTTGGGTGTGGCTCATAACCAGGGACTTGGCTTGACTTCTGAAGCTCCCAAATCATTTTCATCAATTGATGTTCTTTTTAAATTCTCACTTTCCTACAAAGGAGTAGTTTAATCTGTCAATCTGCATGCAGCACAGGGTCCCCAGGTGGCACGCAGTGGGAGGGCAGATCGCTGCAGTGACATTCTGTCTAGGGCACTACTCAGAGAAGCCTTCCCAAGGACCTGCTCACTGAGCAGATTTCAGTCTCTTATGTGCACAAATCATGAGAAGATAACCAGGCTCAGCGAAACACTTTTCTTTTTGTGTGCACAGACATTCACATTAGCTTGGGGCTTGGGGTTTTTCTCCCTTTTTCTTTTTCTTTACAAATATAAAATATAGGGCCAGGGATATAGCTCAGTGGCACAGCACCTGCCTGGCAAGCACAAGGTCCTGAGTTCAATTCCTGATACCAAACAATAATCTAGAATACAAAATAATGAGTAAGAAATCATTTGGCTTTTAACCTTCTTGACTTTAGTTCTTGCCATACTAGAAATTAAATCCATGAGTGTTCTACCACTAAACAATATCCCAGCCCTTTTTGTTTTGGGATAGGATCTTATAAAGTTGCCCAAGCTGGCCTTGAACTTAGGATCTTCTTTCTTCAACTTCCCAGGTAGCTGAAATTACATGTGTGTGCCACCACATCTGGCTTATATTAGACCACTTGATATTTAATTTTATTTATTGTATATGAGGGAGGTGGAAGGATAGTACTGGGGACTGAGCACAGGCCTCTCATGCTGAGCAACACCCTCAGCCATTTTTTGGGCTTCATTTTGAGATTGGGTCTTGCCAAGTCACTAAATTGCATAGTCTGGGCTCAAATTTATAATCTTCTGCCTCAACCTCCCAGATTGTTGGAATTATAGGTGTGTACCACTAAAGCTGGCTCTTGGTATTTTTTTAAATGCCTAAGTAGTTTTATAATCAAGGGTCATTTTCTGATTCATATCAGGTTATTCTACAAATCTAGGCATTTAGTTTCAATAATTCATTTATTGTACTTCTGAAGACTATAATATTGAGCACAGTTAGACCCCCATAGGTGGTTTTCTAGGACTCACTCTTACCTCTCAGCTAGCACTGGCTCAGGACCCCTGAATGCACTAGACTTGTGGTCCTGTAGTGCCATGTTGCTCAGTAAACGACACTCCTCTTCCCAGGCAGGTTTTAGAGTTGCATGCAGAAAGTTTAAACATTCTGTCTGGTGGCCAGACAGCATATCTGGAATGACTTTGCTGTGCCCTGTGGTTCAAAGCCATGAGCAGAGGGCAGTGTGATGTGGGTCTGGGCTTGTGTGGCCTGACTTCATCTGCTTCTCCCAAGTGTTGGGAAGGGGTGCCCTACCAGCCACTTTGCCTGGATCTCAAGACAAAAAGGTAAGGTGTGCACTCCAGATAGGAAATCTGTGTTTCACATAGACAGTTCTGAGTCTGCATTCTAGGGTTGAAAAAATAGAAGTACACTGTGGCTGAGAGCCTTCTATATTGAACTGGTGGCTTTCTGATGTAAAAGTAGCCAGATACAGAAGTAGGTATAGCTGTCCATGGACATCCATGGGGGCATGTTCTAGCTTCATGTGCCCAGGGCTTGGGAGTTGTGATGGCCAATCACAGGCTCTGGGTTCTGACACTGTCCTTTAACAGAGGGAACCAGGTCCTGGCTAAAGCCAGGGTCAGCAAGGGTAAGTGCAAGATGAGTTAAGAACATCCTTTCCAGAAAGCAAAGGGACAAAGAATAGGGCTGAGGAAGAGATGCAGGAGGCAACAAGCAGAGCTCCCAGTGGCCAAACCTGAGACAGTGGGCTGGAAAGTGACGATTGTAGTATCATGGTCCACTGCACACAATAGTACCCTGAGTCTGTGCAGGTACAAGGTGCTGTGAGGGAAGGAACAATTCTTCCTTATTAATTAGTATGTTAATTGTAGTGGGTGTAGAAGAGATGGGGCACAGTGTCTTCCCACTGCAGTGATAATGGTTGCAGATGAGAGCCACCGGTGGGCCCTGAAGTGATACAAAATAAGTCTGAAGAAACCTCCACCCAGGTACTTGGGGATCACAAGGATATAGCAGTGACATTGCAGGGCAGGTCACTTTGACCATGTGGTCGTCACCAAGAATGCAGTACAGCCCCTCCATGTCCAGGAACAGCCCAGGGCACCATGGACTCAGTGGGCTCCATCCTCACCCCTGGCACGCCACCCCTCTGCTGGCCCTGTCCATCTTTCCTCCAAGAGCAAGTCATTTCTTCCTCCATGACCTCTCCTGTGCTTGTTTCCTGTTGTTGTACCAACTGTTGCAAACTCAAGGGCTTCAAGCAGCATGGATACGTCTCGGTCTGCAATTCAGACATCTGAAGTGGGTCCATGGACTGTGTCCCTCCAGAGGGCTCTAGGAGGACCCATTTCCCTGTCTTTGCTGGCTTCTCCAAGCTGAGCACATCTCAGTGATGACCCTTGTTCCACTTGGAGGGCACAACATTGTTTCTGGGGCAGTTGGTCCCAAACGTACAGCTGGAATCCTGAGGAAACACCAGGCCCAGACTGAAGGGCAATGTACCAGACCATTCCCCACACTCGCCAGCATTGTGCATCGGAATCACAAAGGAGAATGACTCTCATGGCCAAGCAGACAAGATGGGACTTGGTGTCTTATGGGTCCTGGCAAGGAAGGGACACCAGGACAGGCTCAAATGATAAGCCCGCAGGTCCATGGCCAGTGTGACACCAGGTCAAGCTCCCACTTTGACACCCTGAGCTTTGTGTCTGGTCACTGATGCAGCCAGGTGCAGCCTGTTCCATCTTTGGGAATCTCATGCTACTTTGAAATGAAAGGTTTTCATGTGAAAAAAAGATTAATTTGGTCCAGTATTCCTCATCAAATGACTTCCCTGTTAGAATTTAAATGTTGCCATCTCAATCTTGATATTGTGTTTCCTATTCCTGAGCTCCTTTGCCTTTGTTAGTTATGACCTGACCCTGGTTTATTTTCAAAAACCTATTGGCCTAAAACCATTATTGCATACAAAGAGGGTCCACAGGATTGGCAGTTAACTCCTCTTCGAAAGGGCCTTTTCTCAGGAATTCCCTCTTCTCTAACAGCTAACTAAGTTCCAGAACAACAGTAGGTTGTTCCAGTTCAAACCTTAGAAGAAGACCCTTTGGAGACCCTAACATATGTAAAGGCATCACCATACCTGCCATACCTTTCAATAAAGGGCTATATGTACATTGGGCATTTTTCTCTCAATCAGAACCAATATTAAAATTATCCATCTGTGTCAGGTATAGTGACACACGCCTATAATCTCAGCACTTGGTGATAGTTCTGGCCAGAGTACAAATTGCTGAATTATTATGGTGGTCATCTAACATGGTTGAAGCCCCAAAACAACAGTTTATCTTCCTAATGACCACTTCCTCCTTCTTCCCCACACCAAGCTTGGATACCTTTTCCATGTCACAAGGGAGACCCCAATCAGCTCCTTAGGTGTCACTAAACCTGGCCCTCAAAATCTGCCCCTAGCAAAAGTCCATAAAGTCTCAGCCTTCCATTATCTCAGGTCAAAGGATTTCCCCATCTCCCTGCCATTGATCCTCTCCGTGTCTTCAGAATTAGTAAATACACCCCCCACACTTCTTTTATTTCTGCTTCTCTACCATGCCACCAAAAAACCTAACACTCAGGCAGTTGAGGCAGGAAGATCACTGAGAGTTCAAGGCCAGCCTGGACTACAAAGTGAGTTCAAGGCCAGTTTGAATTGTACAGTGAAACCCTGTCTCAGAAAGACCAAAAATGGAGCTGGGGAGATAGCTCAGTGGTCTAAGAGCCTGCCTGGAAAGCACAAGGACCTGAGTTTGATCTCAGGTACTGCATGCTGTTCCAGTCCTGAAAGCAGGCATGGTGTAATCCCAGCGCTGGGGAGGTTGAGACAAGAGGATCATTATGAGTCTGAGGTGCATAGTGAGATGTTGTATCAAATGAAAAAAATTACCCTTCTGCTCATTTGTGCTTCTGGGGAATATGAATTTAGAACTGGTTATAGGGAACTCAACTGTCATCTCCTTTGTTTAACTATTTCTTTTTTGTGGGGGGGGGCAGGAGGACACCAGTGTAGCCTGCCCTGGGGGCAGGGCTGGTGCAGCATGTGATGCCTGGGATCTAGCCGCGGTTCCTGTGCTTGCCTAAGCTTGCCTAAGCAGGTGCTTTAGACTGCTGAGTTGTTTCACCCACCCTGCTTAACTATTTCAGGTGCATGTTTTTGTCCCTAACCTACTGTGTAGGGCTTAAAACACGTCTGGGCCATGTCAGACCCCAATCCTAGCTTTAGGAAAATGATTTAGGCCTACCATTCTATATTAACATGGTGGAAATGTCAATCCATTTTTCAGATGGTCCTAAACTCTTCTGACCCAACCACCTACACCAGATGTTTTGATCAACTCAATTCTCCAGGCCTGAAAGTTAGTAATAATGAGACCTCTAACTCCTTTCAATGCTAACTCTCAACAGGAAGTAGCTAGAATTACTTGGTGCCTTCAATACTCTAAATGATTTTGGGGTCTCATCTCTCAAGAGGGGAGATGTTAGACAAGTTATTTAGACATTAGCTCACTATGGGTTATAGTACTCAGTAAAGAAAGAAAGACTTCAATGTATCATACATTTATGATCATATATTAGGTCTCAGACCAAAAGACACAGGGCCTCTATTTCTAGAATAAGGCATACAGCATTCTGTAATGCCATAGCCCACTGATATCATGAAAAGCCTTTAAAGGCCCTTTGGCCTTGAGATGAGACCTGGTTTAAATTAAGAATTTAGTTTTTATAAATTTTTTGTATGTTTCTTATATGTCTAAAGCTCCCGAGGAAACACTGACTATATAAAAAGAACAAAAAGACATTTTGCAATTCTAAAATTTCAAGTAAAATGTTCATCAAAAATGGCATCATAATTATCTCCCAGTTCTCTGAACCCCTGGAGTAGCTCTTGTGTGCATAAACATATTCAAACTCATGATCTAGGTGCCTTAGTGGCACTGCCTGTCTTCTCACTTGAAGGAGTAACTGTGTATCTATTTTACAATAAATTCTACCTAGACTTCTCCATGGTCACTTATGTATCCTGAAAGAATTCTTTCATCAGTGGCACAAGAACAGAGGATCAAGAAAGAGAGGAGCTGGTTTCCTGCTCTATCAGTAGCCAGCTTCCTGGTGACGCAAGTAGATCTGAATAGGAAAAATGAAATGAAACCTTACAAGTACTAGCAAAGCAGCAAGGCTGAATGTCTCTAGAGGCTGAGTATAGGGAAAGAAATGCTGCTTGCCTCTGAATTCACAGGCAATATAAAACAGACTGGTAAATCTAAGCACGTACATTTTTTTTTAGATTTCTAAGACAAGTCCATGACAAATAAGGTCTAAAGACAACTGAAAAACAGCAAAAACATTTGCAATATGTGCCACACATTAAAAAAAAAAAAACTAGCATCTGCAATACATAACATATTAAAAATGATCAAATATCATTAGAAAAAGTGAGAAAAAGAATAAAATATAATAAATGCAAAGATACAAAATGGTCCCCAAATAAATAAAAAAATGTTCAGACTCAATCTCAGGAAATATTAAGTAACAATGCAAAAATATTTCTAATCTATCAGCATAGCAAAAATATTTTAAATGGCAAAAGTAGTTGGTGAGGCTTTGGCAAGTCAGAAGATTTGTAAGCCCCCCCCCCAGGTAATTCTAATGTGCAGCTAAATGTCAAAGCATTGATTTAGAGGACAGTGGTCCAAATAAAAACATCATGGAACAGAAAATTACATTCGCCCTAAAAGTGAAACTGCCTCTTCATCCTCGAAGTTCCAACAATCCTTAGCAAGCAGGATGACTAAATGTACACACACACAACACACACACACACACACACACACACACACGCACCTATGTGTGCAATTTTTTGGTTTGTTTGCTTTTGGACAAGAATCAGCAGGTTTGTTACATACCACTGCAGCTTTTCTAACTCTTCTGGTGAGGAAGGGCAGGGTGTCCTGACAGAACAGCAACATTGTTCTGTAGCAGACATAAAGGAAAAGGAAACAGAAAATGTATGATTAAAAATAGAAAAACAAGGTGCAAGCTCATACCCACCAAGTTCACGAAGGTTCTTGTACTCACCTTGTTTTATTTATTTATTTTTATTTTTTATTCTTTGGCAGGACCAGGGATTGAACTCAGGCCATTGTGCTTGCCAGGCAAGCATTTATTCTACTGAGCTATCTCCCCAACCCCTCACCTTGT
Organism: Ctenomys sociabilis; assembly: GCA_004027165.1. Lineage (NCBI taxonomy): Eukaryota > Metazoa > Chordata > Mammalia > Rodentia > Ctenomyidae > Ctenomys > Ctenomys sociabilis. The sequence continues at coordinate 12,268 of PVKA01028062.1, forward strand.
TTTAAACGGTGATTGTCTATAACTGGTAAAAGAATTTCCTGGATGCCTTTTATAGAGGCAGTCATATGTATACAGTAGGTGCTTAAAATATTTAAGTGAATTTTTTTTCTTTTTGGTTGTTTGCATACAATAGCAATCACTCTTTAGCAACTAAGAAGAATTCTGAAGTAAATTCTCTATCCCAGAGAACATTATGTTATGTGAAATAAGTCAGACACAAAAAGAAAAATACTGCCTGACCTTGCTTTTGGATCGACTGAGGAAATGTTACTTTAACTGCACAAAATTTGGTTAAATGACTGAGTTTGAGAGATTTGTTTTACAGCATGGTGACTACATTTAATAAACATTATATTGAAGGGTTGGGAAGATAGCTCAGTGGCTTAAGCACCTGCCCTGCAAGCACAAGATCCTCAGTTCAATCCTTGGTATCCCCCAAAAAATAAGAGAATAAAAAATATATTATATACTTGTAAAATTGCTGAGAGTAGATTTTAAATGTTCTATCGCAAAAAGATAAGTGTATGAAGCAATGTATATGAGTAGCTTGAATTAGCCATTCCACAATACATATCAAAACATCGTGTTGTATACCATGAATATATACATTTACTTGTCAATTAAATAAGAAAACAAGAACATCTCTGTGGCAACCCACTGAACATTCCCAACAGAATTCTCCTTGTGACAATTGCTTCTATCATGTTTTCAGGTGATATATTGAAACTTTACAAAAAAGCAGAAAAATAATGGGCTCTCTGAAAACTGACCAAGGACAAAAGAGTCAACAAAAAGCTGGCACACATATAAGGTTAATTACATTTCCAAATAAAACACATAAAAAGTCATGTAAAAATTAACAGAAATAGAGATAGTGATGACTTACCCATTGGTCGAATCAATAGTCTTCCAAAAGCAACCATTATAGCACACACATTCACTGTCTTATTCAGTTTTATTGTGAATGTACAATTTAATGTGCTGTAAAGAGAGACACATATAACCAGAATGTTACTAAATTGGAATCATACATATATATTTGTAGTTACTTCTGTGAAGTTGGTGTAAGGGCAAGGGGCACTGAGTGGTAACTTGTAATGTCACCCCAAATAAGCTTGTAAATACCCATGGTCTGAACTTTACTCCAAAGACTTTGTCTCTAATGAAGAGACACTTACAGAGGTTGACATTCACAGATGTTGTATACCAGAGACCTTTTGAGCACACACAGATGCCGATTTGTTTTGCCTGCCTGCACAATGAACAGGCAGGAGCAAATCCTGGCTGCAAAGACAAGCACCCTGGTATCTTTAGTCTTACCCCCAGTTGGCTACATGCCTGATGTTCACAGGCATTTGAGTTTCTGCATGACAGGCCTTTTATAAAGCAGCCTAGATGAACATCAAGGTCTCTTAAATTCCAACTCTGTCTGGCAACTGAATCTAAATTATCAGATAACTAAGAATTAAAGAATTCTCTCTGTTTCTTTCTACTTAAGCATTGGCTTAAGTGAAAAAAATTAATGTTGTAAGTAGCAAAATATGAGACAGGGTCAAACACACGTCACGGATAGGAACCTAGTGTATGCAGTTCATGGAAGACTTGCCATGTTTTGTACCAATGAATAGTTTGTTGAGTGGAAACTCATTTTCTAGAATTGAATCTCATGGAATACTCAGAGTTTAGGAAGTGATTATTCTTTTATAGACTAGTACCTCATGTAGTCAGAACAGCAAGTGCATTGGCTTTAAAATGGTTATCTGCCCACTACTATTATAGACTACTGGACTATATTGTATTATTTTGCTGAATTCATGCACCTACAATATTTTAACGGCAATGGAATACCCATCTCTGATAAAACTAAACAAAAAAGGGGATACAAATGAAGGACCATTTGGTATCTGTATATAGTTAGGATAGTTATGTGCCTACTTTCTCTTAATTCAATGAGAAGAAAGATTTGTACTAATAGTATTTAGACAAGATATCATGTCCGCATCTTGTACCATGAATAACCACTACAAAGGCAATATGCATTGTATTAATTATTGAAACTGCCCTACTAATCGGTTTTGAAACTCTAATTGCTATTTATTTCTCAATAAAATTAATAAAAAAATAAAATGGTTATCTGTGCAACTCCAAATAATTGTTGGACAATTTTCTGACTCACTCTTGTAGGTACCATTAATTTCTTTTCAATCTCTTCCTCCCTTTTCCTTACTCCAAGCCTCTTCATTTTTGTTTGGTCTTCACTATGACTGGACTATCTGTGAGTCGTTTCTTGGCCATACTGGCTACCTTCAGAGCCAAGGACCCTGATAATCTTATAGAACCAGAGATTAATCTCCTGATGTCACAAACCCCTAGATGCTTCATAAGAAAGTAAGAAGACAAATGGCCCAGAGTGCTCAGTATTTGGAAAAATAGAAGTACATAAATCCAACACGTTACTAATATGTATTTCTGTTAGAAGAAAGCCACTGAATTTTCAATTTAAGACACCTTTATATTTTATTTTTCATAAATAGAGAAACTGTTTGTAAAAGGATTAAAAATGACTGACCTTTGGGCCTCTTCCGTGGCACAAACTATAAAATAAGCCTGGAACAAACAAACAAAAATATGTTATTTTGACATTTTGAAATGTCAGAAAAGATGACCCTTGGCTAATTACAGTTTTGAGAACCATAAGAACCATTGCAGATACATGCCTCCTGGATTCCCAATACATCATAAAAGCTATTAAGGCCCTGTGAATTCTGCTTAGATATCTCCAGCATAGGATATCTCAGTAGCACACTAGGAGTACAATCTCCTAGAGTTTTCATTTTAGGAAACTTTTAGTTGATATAAAAGAAAACCTACCTCCTTGTAATATCCACCCATTGCTCATAGTTCTGCTTTCTAGAACAACAGAAGCAAACTATTCGTTCTTTTATTAAAAAAAAAAAAGATTTGGATCAATGTGAATATATATCTCCCTGTGAATGCACAGCTCCATGCTTTCCCCCAGATAATAACAATTATTTTATAAACAATGTACAGGGTATAGTATGATTACCTCACTTAGAGTTTGTAGGGTTTTGTTGAGCTCGAATCGTCTATTAATAAAATGAAAGAAACTGACATTAATGAGACCATTAGTAATATGAAATTCAAAACAAGTTAGATTTTAGCAATTAAATCAAGTGCATAGTATTTATTGCTTACACTGTTCACTTTGAAAATACACAGGGTATGATGAGAAATTACTATGCAAGAAAAATAAATTATTTATATTACAAGGGAAACTAACCAGATGGGAGCTGGATCAGTTCTAGCTGAGAGCAAGATATAAATTATGGCTGAACAATCTTGTCATTCATTAGGCTATTACAACCCCCTAGGCAGTTTCTTCTGGTAGGGGACCAGAGGAAGAGCAGGCCTGCTGCTGAAATTTCTGAGAAGGGCAAGCCACACATCCCACGCTTTTGATTTATTCTTCATTCTCTCTTCAACTCATGAAGCCTCTCTAGCATTCTCTAGGCCTGCCTTCCATACCTCACGAAGCCCCTCTAGAATTTCTCTCATTCCTCTGCTCTAACCCCCTTTCAACAATATTTTCATTTCTTTAGCATGGCAGAGATTCACTGAAGTTTTGATGAAATAAATCCAGTTAAGGAATTTACTCTAAGGCAATGGTTCTAAGCAAGAAGTGACTCTGTCCTCCAGGATACATTTGGCAGGATCTGGAGGCAATTTTGCTTGTTACTCTAGGGGGGACGCTACTGACATCTAGTGGGTAGAGAGGCCAGGCATGCTGCTAAAGTGCCTACAGTGCACAGCACAGCCCCCATAACAAAGAATCATCAAACCCAAAATGTCAGTAGTTCTGAGGCTTAAAAACCATGCTCCTAGAAATACACAATAGTTGTAGGTGGCTCCAGGAAGGGTCTGGAGGGAAAAAGAGAAAGACCATGGCTCCCCTAGGCCACTTACATGTGTGTGGGGGATATGACCCCTTTAGTCAGGGCTAACCATTCCTTTTCTATTTTTAGATCCATTAGCATGTCTTCTGTTACCCCTGTTAAATGTCACTTTTCTAAAGTTGTTCCTCCTCATGACAGAGTAATGCTACCTATAAGCATAGGCCACCAGGTAGCCTGACACTTCCACCTATGATCTAACAGGGAGCACCTATTTGTACTGTTTTCTCATTGTGCTTGTCTTCGTAAACTGAAACCAAAGCGCGCTCTCTCTCTCTCTCGCTCTCACTCTCGCTCTCGCTTTCTCTCACTCACCTTCGCATTACTGATAGTTCATGAAAATATGAACAAATGGTACAAATGGAGCCCTGCCTTGAACTCTTCTTTCAATCACATTAGAAACAGAATCACATTAAAACTCAAACACCAATTCAAATGAAGCTGTCATGTAATTCAAGCACTAGACAGAGCCAATTAACGACAGGTAACTGGGCAAGAATCAACTACCACTATATCCTTTGGGTCTATGTCTTTTCTGTTCTTGATTTCCAGAAGTAAAGATAGCTCAGCAAGTATCTTTCCAGAGTTGATGTCTGAAGTTTTAAGTCATCAGCCGATTACTCACTTCAATTCACTTATTGACAGGGCTCCAGTGAAGGTGCTATTGGTTATATTTTGATTCTATTGGAAGCAAAAAAATCATTAAGAACATAACAAGCATCAGTTAATGTTAGTTTTTAAATATATACTCTCTAACAAGAAGTTCTTTACTTGGCCATACAAAGAGCTATATCTCAAGGACAGAATTCTAACTCCATGGAATACTCTCCACTAGATAATTACCTTGCAATTCCATAGATCAGGGAGAGGAGGGGGAAAGTGCTGCTCAAAAGGTAACCCATGTTGGCCAAGACTAGTTTTGGTTTATTATTATTTTTTAAATTTCTAAGCCAGCATTTCTGATGGGCTAATTTCTGTCTTTCTTTACTCAAAAATTCTCCCGAAAAGACACTATCAAAGCTTTCTCCAGGACAACTCCCATATTTAACAGATCCAAATGTAGTAAGGAGGGAGACTTAGTGGCAGCTATCCCTGCCATGTCTTGCACGCAGTTCGTGGCCTAACATGTAGTTGGTGTTCAGGACATAGCCACTGAAAGAACAAGCATGTTTGGCTGGGACATTCTGAATGAACCTGGAAAGACTGATATCACTGGGTTCACACAATCTAATTTGGAAGATTATTCTCAGACTCAGTACATATATTTCTAACTACTAGGAATTTCTAAGCCAATTTAAAATTTTAATTGGTAATGGAATTGCATCATAATAATACTTATTCAGTAGGAAACCTAGTGAAAACTATAATTATTAACAAACAGCATGATTATTATGTATTCAAGCCTTTACTACAAAGGTAGGAATTCAGTAGTACACATTTCACTGTTTCAAAGTTAAATTAAAAATGCTAAATGTCATAAATAATCTGAACTTTCAAAAATCATAGAAATTCGCTTTTTCAAGATTTCAGTAAGAAAAATTCAAACCTACCTGGGTCATGTTGGGTTCTTTGTCTTGAAATGTAATCTCACCTCTAAAAAATACTAAAGATAAATTTTCAAAAAGAAATTTCAGACTTACATCCTTACAGTTTGAGGATTAATACAATATGCAAAAATATTGCCAAACTGCTTTACTAACAGGGTTTACTCAGATTCTTTGTTTTAATTCCCACTTACTCTCTTTCCAATCAATAAATGAATATTAACATAATTTACATGAAGTATGAAATATAAGTTTATATAGATAATTCAGAAAGAGGGAGACTTATACTTGTCAAGAAATTTTTATCCATATATGCCTCTTTTTGGAAATTTATGTCCCATAGAGATAACTGGTGACTACTCTTAAAAAAATCTTTTCAAGTTTCAGTGACAATTACTTGGATAAGGGAAGGAGTCAAACAGGTTTTCTCAGCAGTTAACATTATGGATGCCTTTTTACAGTTTGATAGTTTTTCAATTTTGTTTCTATTATTAAAATACAGCTACTAAATGCAGTGTCATTCCTAGAACATGGCTTAGATTCTGCTTCGGACTGTGAATAGTGTGCAGGTCAATCCTTCTCTTTAGCTGAACAAGTCAATGCTCCTTTTGCTTTAAAAACTTCAAAAATACTTCTTTCTTAAAATGCTCACTTTTGGAAATGTTAATCTCAATTTTGTCACCTTATGTCTTGTAAGGCACTCCTAGGGGTTTTGACCATAACTGGAAATGGAGACCCCTAAGCAGAGGCATGTGGTACGCACGCCACACAGGGACCAAAAACAGGTCTCTTGAACAATGGGACAAGGATGCTGTCTGAACAAGAGCAGTGTCCAGGCAATGTTTCCATATTTTAGTTTTCATTAGGTTTGCTACTAAATAAGGTCAGTTAGCAAATACTTGGGGTTTTATGGACCGCATAAGCTCTGCGGGAACTTCTCACCTTTGTGTTCAAGCAGCCATAGACAATACGCAAGTAAACAGGCATAGATGTATGCCAATAAAACTTTATTTACAAAACTATGTGCCTGGCCATATCTGGTTGTCAACCCCTTTGGGTTGGAAGTGCTGCTGCTGCCATTACCTCCTCCTCCTCCTCTCCTTCTTTTCTTTTCCTCAGGTACTTGGCATTAAACCCAAGGCCTCTGCCTGTCACTGGTCTTATTTTCTATTTTTTTTTAATTTTGAAACTTAACCATTTAAAAATATCTTAGCTTTAAAAGCTTATTCAGTTTCTGTGTGCGTTTGCATTCACTGACACCCAGAGTCTGCCTGCCTCTCCTTGTTGGCACACTGGGAGTTTCACATTGAGTCCTCCAGCATCTGCTATTCAAGATGACCAGACTTTTTTCTCACATATGTTTCAAGTTATCAAACATCACACAGACACACTGGAACTAGTCACCATCCCAAACACAGATGAAGCACAAAAAATAATGCTATTATGAGGAATTCAGTATAAAAGAAGGGTAAGAGGAAAGAGGGAAGAGAAAGTTATTCAATATATGAAAATAAAACGTATCTAATACATTTTCTTTTTCCTTCAATCAAAAACCAGCTAACAGACCCCTCCTATACTCTACTGGGAGCACCATGTCAGCAGAAAGTTCAAACGAGCAAATCTAACACTATGCATTAGAAAGTGAATGTGAAGCATTTTTGTAGTAGGAAATGTTATTGTTTTCTATCTAGCCAACCTTAATTTATTTTACTTGAGATTGTTACCTGCCGTGGTTTATACTTAGATGTTTCTCAAGAGCATCCTGTGCTCATAGGTGGGGCTCTTGGAAGGTGACTGGATTATGGAGCTTATAGCTGACTTTGTATTAGGTCCACCTCTGGTCAGAAGAGGCAGTGCTGGCTGGGGGTGAGGGGGTGGCATGGTGTGGAAAGGTTTATCTCCCTCCATGGCACCTCCCTGTGTTCTCTGCTTCTTGTCTTCCACGCCATAAGCAGCTCACCTCCACCCTTCCCCTTTGCTGCTGTGCCCCACTTCCATTCTGTCCTGCCTTGGAACCAGCTAACTGTGGACTAAAATGTGGGCCAGAACAGCCTCTCCTCACAGAAGTTGTGAGTGTTGGGTGTTGTGTCCCTGCAAGGATAAAGGGACTAAGCTATTACCCATGTATTTCAAATTATAAAACTATGGCAAGGAACAGCATTAAAGAAAAAAAAATCCTCAAGTAGGTATTTATTACTAGAGTCATACCAAGATTTTACTATCATATGCTATCTTATTCCTTCCTCTTCTCTCTTCCCATGACTTCCTATCCAGGTCTCTTCTCATGACCTCCCATCACACATCTTTCACATTTATTTTCTTTAGTTTTAATAAAGAAGGAAGCCCAGAGAGCCAAATCAGTGGGAGAAAAGTACTTGTCTCTCTCTCTCTCTCTTTTTTTTTTTTTTTGGCAGAACCAGGGATTGAACTCAGACCTTTGCACTTGCCAGGGAAACGCTTATTTCACTGAGCCATCTCCCTGGCCCCTGGTTGTCTCATTTCTGTAGACCATAGCATAAGAAGAAAACATTCCATTTCAAAAATAGCATGCTCTCAAGAGAGTTTCATCACAATTTTTGCAATAGTGAAGTCTTAGAGATGGCAAAACACTCCATAAATGCTATTGGAATGAAGCAGTCAATTGAACTGGATATACACGAAGTTTCAACATTTCAGTAGCCTGGTTCGTTTTAGTCTTAACAAAGGACAACGTCTTGTTTCTAAGCTATAATCCTTAACATTCTAGGAAAAGCTTGAGGAATTTACATACAAAAGGTGACTTAAGGGCCACAAATATAATATAGCTCAGAGGCACAACACCTGCCTGGCAAGTGCAAGGTTGTAAATTCAATTCCTGGTACCAAGAAAAGGACTAAAGTATTATTATTGTTAATATTAATATTATTATTATTATTAGAACTGGGGATTGAACTCAGGCCCTTGCACTTGTCAGGGAAGCACTTATTCTACTGAGCCATCTCCCCAGCCCCAGGACTGAATTATTAATAACAATTTCAGTATAAGTTGTTTTCAAATAAACTCTAAGGATACTACTTATGGATTTAAGGCTACCATGAAAACTATTTGTTGTAGAGCTTCATGACTCATATTAAAGAAGTTAATATATCATCTCAGCAGAAAATGGGAAGATAATATTGAGCACTATTAGTAGCCAGGTGGTAGGAAAAGAGATAGGTCAGAGAGGCATACACATACATAATAAGAAGGAAACAAATCATTTTTCTCTATGGAACAAATTTATCTGGTTATGTGTAATGCACAGAAGAACTAACCTGAATCATTGCAAATAGATGACAAATTGCAGATGTTTCTCTGGGATTTGACTCCTGCAATCAGTCAATCAGTCAGTCAATAAACAAATAAGTCAGCTGGTTAAGCATATCAACACCTGTACTTATATACTATGCTGTGAAAAGAATTCACCAAGAAAGGCAGCGAATTGTGAACCAAATCTATCAAGAAGCTGAATACAACTGGTTGGATGAATCCCACAAAGAAAAGGAATGAGAGAATTTTCATTTAGTTGGTAAGCTATGGGACTTGACTGTACTATTCTTTAGTATACTAGTTCCAAAAGTTTTTGTCCCATTCCCAAAGAAAAATTCTCCTGTCTGACAGAAACACAGCATTACAGACATAAGTCAAGTATAGACTTTAAATGGAAGAGCCCTTGATTATAGATCCTCCTTCTCCCCCTGGGTAGGAGAGTCTAGAACACTCTTGTGTTGATCTTAACTCTTTATGTTATTGTATGTATTAAATAACATTAATGATATGATATTGTTTCATGAGAAAAATCTACAGAATTCAAAACACATTTGCTGAGCACCTACTATACCCTACAGGTTTGAAGAGGTTCCAGACACAGACCCTGCCCTCAGGGAGCTTACAATCTAGTGGATAATCCTGGCCAGTAAACAACAAGTTTTAGGATAGCCAATATGTCAGACCATATGGAAATTCAAAGGTGGCAGAGGTGAGTGGAACATGAAATGAGACATACCGAAACAAACACTTCATACAGACTAATCTAAAAAGCACTGTACTTGGTGAAAGGGAAAAATATGTCTCTTCTTTAATTTGGAAAATATTTAAGGTTTACTTCTCTAGAAATCATTCCTTCCTTAATTGGATCCTTTTGGTGAAGTATAAGAAATCCATAGCAAATGGAGGCAGTAAATGCTAGCAATGTATATAGCAGACTACGAAGGGTGGAGGCATTGTTATACTGAGGTATGTTTCAGTCCCCTTGTTCGCTCTTGTTTGGTCAGAGTTACATGTACAATGTTCCATTTCTAGTTTATGTCTATTGCATATTATAATTCCGTTCCTGTGAGAAAACTGGTTTGGATAAAAGTTAAAATTATGATTTGACTTAATGCATGCGTATGCTTTCTGGCAGAATGATTTACTGGTGTATAGGCATTATGCTTTAGCTAACAGCTTTGATTCTGTGAGCAAAGTGAATCTAGTTGCCAAGTCACCTGACACATACATTTCTATACTGTGCTATGCTAGTGTTACCCACCTTAGAAGAGAACGAGCTCCTTTTAAATATTCTTGCTTATAAATAGAACTCAGTATCACAATATACTAGGCAAATATAGAATATACAGATGGCAAGCAGTAATGTTTTCAATGTCCTTTACACCGCTGGCCCATTACTCACTGAGGTTTTCATTCTACAATGTCTCGTCTTTCAATTTTACCTGCACCTGCATTTCCAGTGATATGTATCATTTTTCTCTCACTCATACTGAAATTTTCTCTATTTGTAGGGCTATTATCTGTAATCTTCCCCCAAGAACATGGCCACAGACCATTCCTTAAGTCCTGAGTGAGAAAACTTTGTTGGAAAAGTGTCAGATAGTAAATATTTTAGGCTTGACAGGTCGAATGGTCTCTTGTAACCGCTTGACTCTACCATTCTATGTAGCAGAAAAGCAGCCACAGGAAACATGTAAACACATGGGAAATGACAAGTGTTGCAAAAAAAAAAAAAAAAACCCTTCGTTACAAAACAGGAAGTGTGTCAGATCTGGCTTATTGACAATAGTTTGCCAACTCCTGCTTAAAATTAACAAGATGGCTTTGTTGAGCATGCCTGTGTAGTCTTCCAGAAGGTACTTAAAGTATTGTATACCTCTTCCTTACTTTAAAAAGTTTAACATTCATCTCTAAGTCTTTCACTAAATTCATGATGTTGATAAATTAATGCATTACTAATAATCCCTCTATTTCCTGAGCTTCTTAAGCATGTTAGAAATACTTGTAGGGCTGGGGATGTAGCCCAGCAGTAGAGTACATGCTTAACATGAGGGCCTCTGGGTTCCATTCCCAACAGAAAGAAAAGAACAGAAAAGAAAGACTTGTGGAATCATTTTCTTTATGTGCAAACATGTTCATGTTAGTTACCTGATCTCTTCCATAGACTACAAGATTCTTGAGGTTGAGCACTGTGCCTGCTCATTATTATCTAGCCCCAAACACCTAGTGCAACTTCAGGTACCCAGTGCATCCACATCTATTCATTAGGAACAGATTTTATTTTTAGAAGGCAGGAAAAAAGAGGAAGAAATCAAAAACACAAGCCATTTGCTTAATCTTACTTTAGTTATAAAAAAAAAGAGTCTTGATATTGATAATAAGTCATACCTGATGCATTGAAGGTTTTTACTATAGTGATTTTAGTTTTTTCTGCAAAGAAGCAATTTAGATATTAGAGCAGAATTGTTGCTTGTTTTTAGAAAAACAATTTGCTATGAGCATCATTTTTTTTAAAAAAAAAGTGAAGTGCTACGAAAATCACGCTGTTGACATTTTAAGGACACTATCGGTGATCTCAGCAGCAGAGTGAATGGGACTCACGTATACAGAACATGCAGCATTGCCAGGGGGTGCGTCTGGCTCTACCCAGATAAGTACCATTACACACCTTGGTGCTGTGTAATTCTGCTTGTTTCCAGATACTGCTGCTAGACCAACGAATTCAAATTTACACTCCAGCTATGTAAAATGAAGTCCCTATCAGGACCTTCACATGATAGGTCATAAAACCAGGTGACTCAGAGTAAAACGTAATGTGAATCAGTGTACTTTGGATTTTAAATACTGTTGCTATAGTCTACAATTAAGCACCCTGCTATTTTCTTTAGGAGTTAATACAATACCTATCCCCACTGTACCGAGATAAAACTCTTCTCAGAAAAAAGACCACCTAACTCTAGTCAAACAACAAGACCACAGCAGAACCAGGACTGTTGAAAGTTAGGGAGTCTTAAGCAAATATTCATCTGCTTTGAAGAAGCAAACATTAGAAATATCTTTCCAACACTGTTTAGAGACAGAGCCTGTGGTTTATTACCGAGACAATGGTGAAATAGGCTCAGAAATCCTTGTTGTAAAGATAGCCAACTACAAGAGGTTGTATTCAGGGTGCGTGTTTGCCAGAAGCTCTGTCTCTTAGTGCAGCTGGGCGAAATCTGAAGAGAAGATCAAGCTCAGAGACTGGAGACACATTTAAGAATGACGTCAATATTGATGTTTCAGAAACCTCGTGTGTGTGTGTGTGTGTGTGTGTGTGTGTGTGTGTGTGACTCTGTGTGTGTGTGTGTGTGTGTGTGTGTTACTGTTGAGTTCAGTTCAATCTGTGCCCTACAGGGAGGCAGGTGGTAGCTATGTAGGCAGACAGCACTTTCTGTCATCAGTAACAACCCTTTAAATATATTGTATTCCCTGCTATTTTCTTTTTCAGAGCAAACAAAACACAATTATGAAATTAATTTGTGATTTTGGTAACCACAGTGTTTTTTGGAGAAAATGCTGAACCTCATGAATAATTAAGAATGGAAAACAAAAATCTAAGGAATCGAGAACAAAATTTAATAATACATAATGTAGTCTCAGCAAAGGCATGGTGGCATTCTCATCCACTGCTGTCAAGGATGTTGTTGGCTACCACCTTTCTAGAAGGTAATCGGGAAGCAGGTACCAAGGACCTTAAAATAGTCATACTGCTGACCCCTGATGTCCAATCCTTGGAACATCTCCTACATAAATTAGGGATGAATGCAAAGATGTTGGTACCAGGATGCTCACTGCAATAACTTCTATTAAAAAATAGAAACAACTTTAATGTTCAACATATGGCAGGCAGTGAAATACTATCAAGTCATATATATGTCATATATATATATATTAGATGTGTATAAAAACATATGATACTGAATAAAATATAAACCAAATTAGTAACAGCAGTAGTCTTAGACAAGTAACAGAAAAGATGATTTCTATTTTCTTCTTTGTATTTTCTATTTTTATGAGCTATTATTTCACTGTGATAATTCAAATAACAATACATCCTATATAAAATGGAGCACTATAGCTACAAAAGCTCGGAAGTTGGAAGTTTGGGGGTGTGGTGAGAACAGAATCATAGTTCAATGACAGAGTCAAAGGAGAAATACACCAACAGCTAAAGGTGCAAGAAAGTGAGCAAGGAGACAAAAGAAACTCTCCTAACCTCATACACCACACAAGTGAGAAACTCAAGAAGCCACAGAAGTCAAGCCGTGACATTTGGAAATAACTTGGTATTACCTGTTTTGTTTAAAGTAGACAATACACTTGAAGTGGCATCTGAAATAAAATAATAAAAATTAGCATAACTACTGCCTAGTGAGCAGCTATGAGTTCTCCCATGTTCCTTAAGTCTTTCACTTTTCCTTAAATCTGGGAAAACTCCAGGGTTTTGCACAAGCCAACTACTACTACTAAATGCAGCTGTTCCTGGTCCCCATCACCTTGTCCATTTTCCATGTCCAGAGACAAGTACCCAGCAAATGTCCATTGTTTCCAAATGTGTTTCCTAAGTTCAGCCTGCATGTCTAACACAGCAACACTCTTATAATTACAGATTTAAATATAGCCATATGTTGGTTAATAGTTTGTTTTCTTTTTTTCTCTGTGATAATGAAAGTCCCTGAGAGCCATGGAATTTCCAACACTAATACCACCTTTAACAGAGAGCTTTGGAAAAGCTCAATGCATTTTTACAGTGGTACATGCTTATACAGCTACTTGAAATTTTGATTTTTTGTGTGTAGGCAGTAGAGGGGATAATGGGGATTGAACCCAGGGCTTTTACACTGAGCTATCTCCCCAGTTCATTTCTTTGTTTGTTTTGATTTTGTTTCTGAGCTAATGTCTCATTAAATTGCTAAGTTGCCAGAGAGATAGCTCAGTAGAATAAATGTTTGGCTGGCAATGCAAGGATCTGAGTTCTGCGATAAATAAATAAATAAACAAACAAACAAATACCTAAGTTGCCTGGTCTGGACTCTGATTTGCAATTCTCTTGCTTCAGCCTTTCAGAGTGCTGGGATTATGCTATCATGGGTACATGCTATGATGTCCAGTAAAACTGTCTTAAACACTGCATTCAACTAGCTCTTAAAAATATTTTGTTCTTGATTTAAAATTCAATTAGAAACCTATTCTATTAGTGTATCTTTAAATTAAAATCATTCTATAGTTTATTTTTGTAGATAAAATTTTAGGAAAATTAGGCATTTATTCATGATCACACTTATACACACAGATTGACACACACTCGCAGATCCAAACCTATCAAAGCTAAACTGAAGTTATTTCTGTCACTGTGAAAAGTAAGTACACATAAAAATGATAACCTTCAGCCCTCTCCACTGGGCTGAATCTGAATTTGAACTGGTTTTGAACAGAGATAAGGAAACAATGTGCTGCCCTTCCCTATTCAGCTCCCTCAAATCTCCCAGAGTTCTTGGTGCTTTCTCTAGCATGATGAGGTCATTTTTCTCTTTTCATACAATTTAAAAATTGATCAAATCATCTACTAAAAGGCTGTCCTTGTGAACACCCCGAGCCTCCAAATGTATGCTGAATCATAGTGAAGTCACTAGATGTGCTTTTCACATTTAAACAATCTGTCACATGAAACTTGTTGGCACTGTGTTGGAGAACAAGTGAGATGGAACTCAAAATGTGATCAATATGATTTTTTTTTTCTCTTCTAGAACAGTTAGCGCATAGAAGAGTGCTATGAGAATTTTATCATTTAGCCAGAGAGTTTAGGTCACATTTGAGGGTTGATATGTTTTGTTTTGAGGTTCTTTTAAATTATGCAGTGTATTAAGAAATAATTTAGAGACAGAAATCATCAACAATATTCATTATATTTCTACACAAATTAAAGGTTATCAATTTTCACTTGCTTCAGAAAAGTTCTTACCATTGAGGCTTGCAGTTTCAACCTCTTTTTGTCCCAAGGAGAAAAACAATACAAAGGCATAATTAAAACTTAACAAACTGGGCTAAATATAGTTTTTAAATCTTTTTAAAATCTTGCCTGGAGTACCATTGGAGGAAGGGATAAAACTGACAATAGATGATTCAGCTGCAAAAAAGAGAGAAAAAATTTAAATAAATACTTTGAAATGATTATTATGTTCTAAAAAGTCAGATCTTTTGAAAGATAATAAAAAAGTAGAAAATATTCTATGAGACCCATGATCACAAAGCCTGCTACTACTTATGAAACATAATGGAAATAAGTTTAGGAACTACATCAAAATGAAAGAAATACTACTTTCAAAAATTTTCAGCCAAGAAAGTTCTAGAAAGTATTTTAAATAACTTTTTGAACTATAATCATGAAATATATTGACATATTGGCTCAATTCTGTTATAATGATGCCTGGCAATACTTTCAACTGTGAGTTTAGGATTACAAAATAATTGCTACTACTCAATATTGTACTACCTAACACAATTTCCTGGTAAGCCTTTTGAAAATATGGCTGCTATTAAGACAATCAATCGAGTTGAAATTTCCTGTGGAACAATTCCACTTACACTAAGATGTTAATCTATGACATACATCTCACATGTTTAAATATTAAAAAGATGCAGTGGCTTGACCTCTAACCAAACACAGGAAAAACAGAAACATTTTACAAGTAAAATTAAGTTTTGGGAGTCTGATGTTCAGCCTGTGTAGACAAAATCAGGATGTGTCAAGACACTTGGTTGACCTGTCTGCTTTGGGCTGCTCATGTCTTGGCTGAAACACACCCTGTCTGCCTGGCCCACATTATTGCTTTCATATTTCATCATTTACTGCACTTATTTTTTAATTCCACTGGTATTAACTCAAAAGTGTGAAGGACTCCTTGTTTGGGGGGCAGAACAAAATCATTGACTAAAGATGAGTTTTAATCAATGACTATTAATTCTCCTGAATGCTGATAAATTGTGATGCCAGGCAAAGAACAGGTCTGTAGGCACAATTGCCTTCCATTCTCAATGCTACACTGTTCTTCCCTTTTTTTGTACAACTCTTCCACATGGCATCTTGTGACAAGAACCAGGGTGGGCCTCCAGAGCTTCAGACCTCATTGCATGAAAACAAGATTTCATAGATACCACCATGATTCAGTTTGATGAATGCTATTTTACTGGAAAAGCTTTCCAAACTCTGGAAGCTCAACTTCTAGAGGGCAAAACAGCATGGTCAAAGAGTCGAGGCTTTCGAGGCTTGCATCCAGGCGTCAAATCATTGTCCTCTAACTTAGTAACTCTTACAGTTACTATTTATCAAGGTTGACTCTGTGCTAGACACATGTGTTATCTCATTTGATCTTTGTGAATATCCTGAAGTGGGTATTGCTACTCTCTCCAGTTAACTAAGAGGGAAACTATAGCGCAGAAAGGTTAAGGAATTTGTCCAAAACAAAAACTGGCAATGGAGGTGTGAAGATTTAGGTCAAATTCAAACTCTGGTAGTCTAGTGATCCAGAGAATGTGTGAATATGAGCAAGTTTTCCCTCTGGGCCTCAGTTCTCTCATCTAGAATATGAATATCATGACATCTTTGTTCTAAGGTTGAAAGGGGTAGACATCATCTCACCCCTTTCCACTATGTGCCTGAATGTCTGAAGGCTTCCAGGCACATAGTATGGTACAGAAGAAGGAACTGTCTTCGTTATTAATTTGACTGAACAAAATACGCGAATAATAGTAGAAGGTTATTTTCATACAAAGATAGAATGGGAATTGTTTTACTCCTTTTCGTTCTGACATATACAGCATACCAGAAATAATATAGAAATAAGAGTCAGAGAAACTATGGGTTGCATCCATGGCTTGGGCAAGATGCTGTGATATTTTGGATAAATTATTCAGCTGTTCCAGGTTTCCTTTCTTAGTCAACTAAGAAGTGGGGCTGGAGCACTTATCTCTAAGTCCAGCTAGTAGCCTTCAGTTAGGGTACAGATCCCAGTTCCTACCAATATGGGTTATAGTTACAAATTTCTCTTTAACTATTTACTTTTTTACTCTAGAGACTGCCTAGCTTATAAAAGCATTTTGAAAAATATTCTTTCAGTGAGGGCACCAACGAACTACATTTAAGAGAACATTTCAGCCTATAAATGTAAGGACAGGTGGCATGTTTAATTTCTTTATACTCTTCTAAAAATATGAACTGAAGAAATTCTCCAGCTACCATAACAAAAACCCACAATTTATTCCCCAGTGATTTACTTCCCAGCTCTGTTTGGCAATATAGAAGGATCAATATGCCTGTTTCCTTATCTATGTGTGCTATTGATGTTCCAGATGTAGGTTTAATGACATAATTTAATTAAGCTACTTGGGGGTAAATTGTTTTGTTGCTCAGGCCATATGCCATATTGGCAGGAAAACTTTTTTTTTTTTCCATTTATTTTTATTTTATTGAAATACAAATGTCAATCAGACAGTTTCAAAAGACCATAACCATACAGAGTCGATGAAATAATACATTGCAAACTGTTTTCATAACGTTTTGGTATTGTACAAGGTGCATACATGATATTATATTTACAGGTCTTTATGTAGCTGAATTATATCAAAGATTCAATAATTATTTACCTAGTGGATGACCATAGCACTAAAAGCCGACATAATATCCTGTCCCACCACCAATAG
>PVKA01028063.1:0-18479 GCA_004027165.1 Ctenomys sociabilis
CTTTCTAATTTTTCCTTTCTTTCTTTTCTTTAAGGAGAATAAAAAATAGTAAAAAGTTAGAAATGATACATGATTTCAGAAAACTAAATAATAGGAATTCAACAATGATTGCCACATTGTGTATTAGCCTACCATTTTTAATGTTTTCCTGGGAGCCCAGCCTTTCTAGCTAAATGGATTGGTTAATATGACAACCCCATATTTCTCCCACTAACCCCACAGTCCTAGGGCCCCCCACTATAAACAGGTCATGTGAGTGAAGTCAGCCTTACCCAGAGAGATTGTGGTGGTTTTTCCATATATTTGGGAAGGAAAACAGACAGCAATGCTCTGATTTTCCTGGACACCTGACACTTGAAAGTTTGGCTTGATACACCCAGTAAAGTTTCAAATGCTGGAGACAGGGACCAAGGGACAGAGGGACAGATTACCCACAGGACAGGTACTCACGATATTGCTCCATGCTGGTGGCCCCAACCTACAACACCCTGCCACAGGACTGCCCTCACCTATCCCAAAACACGCACACATGCGCGCGCATACACACACACACACACACACACACACACACACACACATTCCCAGTGGTGTTCTGGGATCTTCCAGGACTCTCCCTGACAAATGTCCCCAGATGCTCTGGGGAACAAGGCTGAATGAGATCCCATAAGTCAACCATGATCCATCCAGGGTTCGTGTATTCCACAATCATTTGCCAAGCATGAGTGTTGGGCCTCATGTGAGGCACAGTCTTCTAAAACATGCCTGACAGCCTTCCTCCCCCAGCCACCCACAGAGGACAAGGCATTTCAAGTAGGTATGGTGAGTCAAGTGCGGTGCAGAGATATTGCCGAGGAAGAGAGCCACGCTGTGTCTCCACTTGGAGATTAGCCTTTTGTCCATGCTGCTGAGAAGCACGGGGGCGTGCAGAGCCACACCCAGGGAGTCCCAGCCCAGGCATCATCCATGAGAGCTGACTATCAGCGTACAGAGGAGGGTTGGGGTGGTCAGGGCCAGGGGTGGTGAGAGCCAAGGACAGGAGGAATTCCAGCCAGAACAGAAGCCCCACTGGTCTGCACTTTGAAACTGAACCATGGGTAAAAAGCTGGACAGCATTTGTCCCGCATTCCCAGGCTCGCTTCCAACGGACCCTGGGATGTGAAGGTGGAAGACAGGGAGATCCTTACAGGAAAACTGACAGAGACCTGTGTGGGCGGCAGTGGAGTTGCTGAAGCAGAAAGGCAGAGTATAGCACCACGCTGGTCGGTACATGGTCTCATTCATTTGTTCAGACTCAAGGAACGAACGTGTACCACCGAGAGTGAGGCCTAAGGCGAGCTTTGGGCTTTGGGTGACAATGATGTGTCACGTAGCTCACCAGCTGTAATGGACAGGCTGTGAGAGTGAAGGCCGCTGGTGATGGAAGAGGCTGAAGGAGCAGGCAGAAAACCTTCATGCACTCCACTCGATGTTGCTTTCTCCAAAATTAGGTCTCTTAAAATAAAATTAATTATATAATTCCCACATCTTTGCAAATTCTTTGACAACCCTCCTGGGCAGGAGTAGGTCCGCCCCCTTCACCCTGAATCTGAGTAGCCTCTAACTTGCTGATAATCAGGTGAGTGCAGCACAAGTGGTGCTCTGTGGCTCTGAAGCAAAGGGGAAGGTTGTGTAGCTCTGTCCTATCTCTGGGCCTCTCGCCCTTGGAGCTCTGAACCCAGAGTCTTTGAGTCAGAAGTCTGATGGCCTGAAACTGCTGTGCTGCAAGGTAGCTCAGGAAGGAGCTGGGCACTGGCCAGCCACCAAGGTCCCAGCCTAGAGCCGGTGTCACTTGCCAGACATTCAGATGGATCAGCCCCTGAGGACCCCAGCCTCTCATAACCTGAATCCCCCATCCAAGGCTGCAAGTATGGAACGATCTGCCGTCCCCTGATCAAACCTCTGACCCACAGACTCTGTGAGCTGAATAAAAAGCTGCTTTGCGGCCCAAAATTTGAATGATTTTTAATGACTGGCCAGGCTTTGGACAGCTGGGAGGTGGAGCCATTAGTGAAAGGCAAACAGAATGACAGGCCAGAGGACCACACTGCGGAAGACGAACAGTACTTTTTGTTTGCTTTGCTTCATTTGACTCAGGGTCTCAGTATGGATTTCAGGCTGGCCTTGAACCTACTATGTGGCCCAGGCTGGCCTTGAACAGTGTGCTCTTGCTTCAGCCTGCCAAGCACTGAGATTACCTATATGTGTCCTGATGCCCAGCCTTTGTCATTGCAGTGTAGTCGCATTTCACACCTAATCCCCAGTTTCTGGTGTAGTAGTGGCCTGTGGTCCCTCATGTGGCTCCTCCCTTCCCACTACCTCACTGCAAGAGAACAGAAGCCTCCAAGGGCCAGCCCCCATCCCCCTCACCATGTTGGAAGCAGAATGACTTCACAGTTGGATATCTGTCTATTTCAAGCTGGCTCCCTGGAGACTGCCTGCCAAGGGCCTGATTTTAAAGCTTGAAGTCAGGAGCTAGCTCTTCCTAGCAAGGAAGAGAGGTCACTTTCTGGTGATTCAGTCTACACAGGCCAGGTATTTCTGCTATCTCATGCTTCTGAGTTTCTTAAGTGCTGTAGTAGGTAAAAAGAATTGCTTCTCTCTCAACGGGGTCTCCAAAATTTCCCTGAGACTGTTGACAGCTGTCATCCTAAAAGAGACCCTAATCCATACTGAGGACACTGATTTACTTTCTACCTCTGAGAAACTTGCTTAAAGAGCACTGTCAGTGTCTTCTGTTTATCAGGGTTGTGCCTTCCACCAGATTCCTAAGAATGTTCAAGAAAAGCTATAGATGCCTGTTTCCTTGGAGGCCAGGTAAGATGCTTCGATCAGGCCCCAGCCATGGATCCAGGAGCTCCCTGCAGAGGGCACAGGACGGAAGCATCAAAGACCTCTGACATCCATGGATACAGGCACAGCTAGACTCCATATAGGTCATGTGGAGAAAGGGGGAAGGCCCAAAGGGAAAGCCATGCTGGGCTGCCCCAGAGCCCTTGATTTGGCTTACCAGCCAGCTCCATCTTCCCAGGACCCATACATGTCAGGTGTTCTCATTGGCTTTGGTATGCTCTGATTTCAGTCTCCTAATCCAACTTGGTGAATCAATTATAGAAAGTCTGAATGAGAAAAGACCTTAGAAATGGCCTGGCTTGAATCTCAGGAAAGGAAAGTACTCCACAGCATCAGGACTAAAACTCAGTACCCCAGTTCCCAGTGTCAGTGCTTTGGCAGGGCTTCTAGATTACTTCCTAGAGAAGGTGCATGAATTCAGAGAATCTGCTGGAGGTCATCAACCACAGACTTCTGGTCTGAAGACCTTATCTCCTGACTACCCACACCTTCCTCCTCTCCTCCCCACCAAGGGCTAGCCTGCCAAACCTCTAAAATATTTTGCAGGGAAGCAGGGACCATCTGCTAAGACAGTGCTCTGATCTTTAGGTATCCTTGAAAGAAAGCTCCAGTTACTGTATAGCTGAAGACTTTTCCACCTGCCTCCCTCTCTGCTTTCCATTCCCCTCCCAACCCTGGCTGACTTCATGTTAGCATTTGTTTCCTTGACCACAGGAAACATTCACATGGCCAAACCACCATATAGACTATTTCCTGTGATTCAAATGCAGCAGTCGGATATACAAATAAAATAGAGTTTTGGTCAATGTGGTGAAGAGGGATTTCTGACAAACTTTATCCCACAATCACATTTTGGAACATGCCAAGAAATGGAAAGCATGGTTATTTGTAGAATGGAAGGACCACTTCAACGTAAATATTCTACCAGTAGGAAAGATTGTCCTGCATTATAGCTATTTGTGCAAATATCTGTTTTGCCTACTGAGACTGACTTTTTAAGGATTTATAGTATGTAATTTTTAATTCTCCATCCCTCACAACTCCAAAGATAGTGCTTTCCAGCCCATCTTATTTTCCAACAGGATAGCCCAACCTTATGCTCCAGGTGAGAGAGCAGAGCTCCACCAAGCAAGCAGAACCCTTTGAGGTCAAGGCTCAGAGTTGGCACTTAGACCACAATTGGCCAAAGCCAGCTATAAGGGAAGATCCAAATTCAAAACTAAAGAAATCAGCTCTGGCTTTCAAAAGAAAGAACAACAAAGTCATGTTGTAATGGGTCGAAAGATGATGGTCAATTTCACAACCCTTCTACCAAATAAGTCCAATTGTAATATGGAGACAGAAACAGAGAGGGGTAAAAGAAACTATTGAAAATGATATAAAAGTAGATTTAGGTGATGGTGACACACTATAAGTTTATTAAAAAAATCACCAAAGTATAATGTTGCAATGGCTGGACTTTATAAAATGCAAATTATCCCTCAATAAAGCTATTAGTAGACAAAACATGAAAACAATATTTTTAATGTATTGTAGGTCACTCAACTTATTGATAGGTTCTGACCCTAGCATGAATTGCTAGGATCATTAAGCTGGTCATCCAATACGGCTGATGCGCTTAAAACAAAGGACCATCTTCCCAAGACTACCTCCCCCTTCTTCTCCAACTTAGCCCAGGATACAATTTCCTTTCACCCTTCCTTCCCACTGCCTCAGGGAAGACCCCCAGTCAGCTCTCTTAGGTGTATCTAAACACCCCCTTCAAACTCTACCCCTGGCAAAAGGCCCTAAAAGTCTCAGCCTCCTTTTGTCTAATCCAGAAAATGTATCATCTTCCCCAAATTCTCTCTTTCCCTTTTTCCTTCTGCCTGTTTCCCTGCTGTGTGTTACCTGAAAAAAAACCTGTCACTTATAATTGTCCAGATCTTCATTTAAATTCTTTAAATCTTCTGGTAACTTAGTGTGACACTCAGTAATCTTACCATATATCATAGGTAAAGTATTAGAGTCTCAGAATCAGGGCGCCTAGCAATTTTACGTATGACTCTGTTCATTGTTCTTCAAGCAGCTAAATGTGTTCACCTCTACAGCAAGTATACAAATCCTCTTCTGAAGCTGAAAAACAGAAACAGCTCTATAGGAAACTGAGCCAGGTACAATCACACTTCATCTTCTCATGCTTTGGGCATTTGAGGGATTAGTGCTGGAAATAACTTGAACCACTGCTCTTTCCAGAACCAAGAATTGAGAATTAAAATGACTCACTGAAAATGACCCTCAGTGGCCAGGGTGCTGAAATGTGATCAGATTCTGGAATTAATAGCACTAGCATTGTGCTTCTGTTTCCTCAGCCAGAGTCCAAATCTAAGTGTCCTCTCTTGGGTGTACAGTGATTGCATTCAAATTAGAATTCTTCCTTTGTGAGTTAGAATATCTGATGTAGAGACTCTAAGAAGGAGACTGGCTTCTAAAAGGGGGCTATGTGCCACATGATTCTTCTCTTCGAAGCACCAAGGGTTCTGTGAGGGTGTGCTCATGGGAAGGGGCCTAGTTTTAGCCTGCAATTTGGACCTGTTTATGGTGGAAAAAATAGAGTGAAATTGGAAGAGATGCATCAGAGCTCTCCATAAACAGAGCTTTGAAGAGCAAATTGAGCAGCTCTCATCAATCACATGCAGACCACATCAAAGCTGCCTGAGGAAAACCACTCCCGATGTCAGGCAGGGTCAGGCAAGTGCTATCAAACGCTCTTTTAAGATATTATGAACCAGCCGGGCGTGGTGGCGCACGCCTGTAATCCCAGCACTCGGGAGGCTGAGGCAGGAGGATTGTTGTGAGTTCGAGACCAGCCTGAGCTACAAAGTGAGCTTAAGGACAGCCTGAACTGCATAGTGAGACCCTGTCTCAAAAAGACAAAAAAAAAAAAAAAAAAAAAAAAAAAAAAAAAAAAAAGATATTATGAACCAGAATCAGAGGCAGGAAAGGCATAAGGAGTGCCAAAAATAAGATCACCAGAAGGTAGGCAAACGAGGCAGAACAGGAGATGTGGGGCAGAGCAGAGGGGGAGGGAGAGAGAGCAGAAGATGGGGACAGGAAGACATGCGTGATTATAAATATCCAGAAGCAGAGAGGAGGGTAGGACAAACCATGCCACAGCAAACCAACAGCAGAGGGTGCGCAGAGAGATCAGAAGCAAGGTGTGGGGCACAGCTTTTCCCAGGGAGAGGAAGCCATGGTGCAACCACTGGTTTGAGGATCCGCAGTGCATAGGAAATCGTACTGGAAATTACCTGTAACAGGGGAGCACCAATACACTTTTGTAAAAGAAGGTGCAGCGGAGAGCACAGAAACACCCTCCAGCCTTCTCTTCAGCTCCTCTCTATCTCTTGTGGAGCACTGTGTGATCACCCCAGCCCACTCACCCAGGCCCCAAAACTCACTGGCAGCACAGACATAGAAAGCAGCCTGATGTCCGCCCAAGCCCCACAGGGGTGATTCTCCTTCCATTACAACCAAGCCCAGGCAGCAAAGCATCAGCCCAAGCCATAAATCTGGCTTCCTCACAGATCAAATTCGATTTTCCAACTAATTAGAGGAAAACAAGCTCACTTGTGGGTCAAACTGAGCAAATTTCCCTGTCTCTGAAAAAGACCTGGTTCTGTCTAATCAAGAGGTTAGGGTGGAAGGGAGCTGGGGTGTTCCAGATACAGGCTGGGAAGCCGGGAGTTGGCTGGAGGTCACCAAGTATGTGTGTGCTGGGGGGATATGAAGAATGAGACGAGGAAGGTTTTTCTCCAAAACAAACTTTGTTTGTATTAAGTGTTTTTCCTACAGAGAGATGTCTGAGATAACATTCAGGAAGAGATGGGGTCCTAGAGCCAGCCTAACTACAGGTACATGTCAGGTGTTGTTCAAAAACAAGGAGAGACACTAGGAGCAATTTAATAGCTGTTCTCCATACTTACCTGAGGGTTCAGATGGGAGCTGAGAGGATGCTCACAGTAGCTTTGCTTTACCGAGCCAATCATTTTTACATGTACAATTTATTTAGTCCTCACAGCACCTGATCAGAAGGACATTTTGCTCCTTCGTACTCCCACTTTACTGCGAAAGAGACAGGCTCCATTGGGTTAAATGACCAGGCCAAAGTCACAGCGCACCTGGTGGTCAAACAGACCTGGAACTGGCCCAGTGTGTTCTCGGACGCCGCACAGTCCTCGAGGCTCAACAGCTGGAGAAGTGACAGGAGAGCACTGCAGCCCTGGCCTCCTGCAAGCAGAGTGCCAGACGGTGGAAAGGCGAGGGTCTGGGTGCAGGAGCTCCCCAGCAGCCCAGTGCTCTCGGAAGACAGCTGGTACTTGAGTAGCACACTAGCAGGCCATGGCGCAAAGCCTATGAAATATTTTTAAACTTTGGGAAAATGGAACAGAAGGAAGCATTATTGCGGGGAGCAACAAGTTGAGGGATCTCTCTCAACTTTTCCATGTCCCTTTATGGAAGCAAAAGACCAGAAAATTGTCTGTAATTACTGAGCCATCAGCACTTAATTACGGCATCTCCGGCATGGGCCAACATGGCAAATGACTCTGTGGCATTAATGAGCGTCCTCGGGCCCTCCTCCCACCCCAGCTCTGCCACCCAGCCATGTAAGCACAGGTGGCCCTCCCGGCCCAGCCTGGACAGCAGGGCATCAAGGCCCAGGCCACTTGCAGGCCTGTGTGCAGACACTGTCTCTGCCACTTACTGCCTGGCAACTTGAGACTCATCACTCACCTTCCCTGCCCCCGTTCCTTCCTTTGGAAGACAGAGGCTCTAAAAGTACCTCAACACCAGGGATGTTAGGATAAAGATAAAAGATGACTGTGTATCAGTCAGGACAATGTCTAGCATATAATAAGCACTTTTTGAAAAGTTAGTATTATTGTGTTTTCCTATCCCTTCATCTTATTAGAAGCCCAAAAGAGGAAAAGGCAAACCAAGTGAAATTACGAACATAAAAGCCAGGAAGAGCTAGGCTATTCCACCAAAGGCAATAATTATAAAGCTGCTTCAGAGCAGAGTTCCAAGAACAGAATACACATTTGGAACAAGTTCATTTAAAAATTGCTTACTCATAAAAACGACTATCGTTACTGCCTGACAAATGGAAAACACAGCCCCAATAAATAAGAAGCCAGTGGTAAACAAGCCGACTACACCAAGAGCCTTCTGATTTCTCGCTCCTCATCCTTCAACCCTTTCTTAAGCTTTTATGGGGTTACAACGACAACTTCTGGTTGTTTTTACCTGCCTGTGTACTCTGAGCTTTCCCCAAACTCCACAGCCAGGGACAAGCCTGCAGACTTCTCTGCTTGCTTTCCAGAATGGAACGAAGCCCCCGCCCCGGGCACCCAGCCAGCCTGGCCCCCACCTCTTTGCTCAGAGCATCATTTCGAGGCTCTCCTCCCCTCACAGCCCTCCTGCAGACCCTGAGGCCTTCAGCACCTCCACTCCAGTGTCTGTCCTCATGCCTCACTGGTCCATCCAGGAAGAATCCCTCTCAACCAGGTTACGTGCCCTGCTCCCTGCCCCAGACAAGCGAAGCACCCTCCTCGTTGGGAGACTGCAGTAGCAGCAGGGCCGACACTGGCTAGCTGGCAATCTTCACCTCACTTCCGGTGTTGCTTCCTGTGAAGTGGGTACTTAGTGCCGCTCTCGCGGAGGTCCTGCACATGTTCACAGAGATGAGCCTGGCCCGCAGTGCTGGGTGCCCAGGGCAGGGCTGCAGTTACCAATGGCGAAGACTAAGCACCCCTATCCGAGCGCTGTCGTGTAACACCAGAGTGGAATGGAAGGAGAGGGAAGGTGTTCACCAGCCCACCCTGGGTCTGACCCACAGTGAAGCAGGAAGCGAAGAGACTTCCACAGGCTTCCAAAGCATTGCTAAGGGCAGAATTAACCTGAAGAAATGGGGGGGAAGACAGCGGTGCTGTGCCCTCCCCTCGCTCACCCCCTCCCTGGCCCTGCCCTGTGCATTCAGAAAGGAAGCGGCTTAGTGCTTTTCCACAGCCTGGGGCCAAGCCAGCCTGGGCTGGCAGTTGCCAAAAGCCAAGGTAAATCTCCCAGATGCTTACCTCGGGAAGTGTGCTGTCTCTGAGCCACACACCTCTTTCCACCCACGCCTGCCTACTCAGCTACTGGATTATGGGGCAGTTAAACCAAAAACAGTGTGTCACTTAGATACACAATTAGTCAGTTTGGGTGTTAAAGGCTTTTTGTATATTTTGTAGAAAGGGAACTAAGCACTAAGTGATAGATTTGGGGAGTTAAATCTTTCCAAAGCAAAATTTCCTCAAGAATCAGCTTTCTGGTGACAGTGGGGGTTCCATGTGCCTGGAGACAAGGAAGAGCTGACTGGAAATTCAAATATGCAAATCTAGGCTTGTAGGCATCAACTCTCTTGTTCTAGAAATGCTTATCAAATACCCACTGTGTATAAAACAAACCAAATTAAAAGATATGTGAGGCATCAAGACACCAAGATGGGAAGTCCTGGAGGAACAGAGGCAAACTGTCTCCAAGACATAATATGCTGGAACCTTTCGTGGCCAGCTTTTCAAGACTTAACCACAGGGTACATGTTTAATTAAAGTCTTCACTCCTCCAGCACTGCTGCAAACGATCCCCTCGATCAGAAGATAATGGGCAGTTCCTCTGATCTAACTGTGTGCTCCTTGGATGGATCAGAACAAGTTCTTAATCCTTATTTTCTTCCAGTGCTAGAATCAGGGCCTGTCTACCTAGAGACCGTACTCTGCCACAGGTCAGCAAGCCAGGCTTCAGCGACAGTCAACCTGAGAGCCAACCCACTTAAGTTTTACCTTCCTTCTCTATAAAATGTACATAGTTTAGACTTTTCAAAGTCTGGAGGGAGAAGCACAACAAGAAAAGCGCAGGGGTGTTGACGGTGGCAGCCACGCAGCAGGACACCAGTGTGCCACTGGAGCTTGTGTTGCTGCCTTGGTCACTTTGACATTGCTGGGACAAAATGCCCAACACCTTCAACTTGATGGGAGAGAAGTCACGTTTTCAGATAATTCATACCACAGTCAGCTGGCTCCAAGGCATAAAGGGCAAGGTGGAAAGGCCTGGTGAAAGCAAGCTGCCTGCTTCACGGCAGCAGCAAGTTGAGGTGGGGGCAGGAAACAGGGAGGTAGATGTGACCTTCCTTCCGGTTCACAGCCCCTTGGCCCCACCTCTAGCCAAGCCTCACTCCCTCAGGGCCAGCTAGCTATAGCACCCTCGTGGTCCACTCACCATCCACACAGGAGAATCTGGGGGGATGTTTTATACCTAAAGCACAACAAATACTCAGAACACAGCAACTTGTGCAAGGGAGCCCAGTCACTTCAGAATAAAGACAGAGGCAATGGAATATGCACAGTCAGACTCTCCAGCTAAAAGAAAAAGAAAAAAATAAAAACAGGCTCAAGTGAATTTTCTCCTCATCTTGATAAAATAATATGCTCCAAGCTTGAGACCTTTTCTCTCTTGTCTGCGGCCCAAAACTCATTTCTCTGAGTGAGATCTAAGCCACCATAAATCCCATCAGGGGTCAAAATGGCTGACACAATTTTAACTACAAGGGAGCCCAGCATAAATGGTGTCATTATTGTCTTCCAGGGCTGCTCTCTGCCTTTTCTAGGGGACAAAAGTAAAAGTCATATTTTTTAGCCTGGAAACACACAATATTTTAAAACTTCTGAGGGACAGATTCAAGAACTCAAAAGCACAAAAACTGTTAAAGGTGAGACCAGGGTTAAAAGTGAACCTCTTTCTTTATCTCCTTATTGCTATCCTACCTAAAAACCTAGAGACACTGTTTCTGAATAGAGCCAGCCCTGCCTCAGTCTACCTTGCCACTAAGTCCTTCTCTCCACTGTCCAATCAGATGTCTCCTGGAGACCCACAGCCCCGAGGTCCTGCAGACATCACAGGGGTGGGCCACAGTGCCCAGCAAGAAGCCGGCCCTGCAGTTGCCAACCCCAAGCTGGGGGGGGGGGTCCTCGGGCTACCCAAAATTCTAACAAACTGATTACAAATTCTAGCATTCCTAAGCTCCCCTAAGGCTCAATTACTCACTAGAATAACTGAAAAAATGCAAGTGCTATGTTTATGATTAAAGCTGTATCATAAGTGAGATATGTTAGGACTGGCCTAGTGAAGAGACATGGATGAGGCCCAGAAGGGCCCTCCAGGCGGAGCTTCTCTTTTGTTCCCAGCACACTGATATGCCAGCAGCCAAGAATACATGCGAGCTTTGAAGTCTGGTGTTCTCACTAGGGTCTCGCCATGCAGGCCTCTCTGACTGAGCTGCTGGCTGTGTGGTTAAAGTCGGTCCCAAACTCTCTTCCCTCTTAGAAGTTGGACTCTTGTGGCTCAAGACCTCTACCTTCTGATCATAGCATGACCAGTCCCAACCCAAAACTATTTGTGGGCTCACCAGGAGGCAGCTCAATAGCATAACTCAGGTGTGGCTCAAGGGCTCCCTGTGGATGGTAAAGAGGATTTTAGCACTCAAGAGGTTTCCAGGGTTTGTTGGGCAGGTCCATCTCAGGAACCTAGGAGAAAGACAAAGATACTTGGGATCTGTAGATACCTTACCCCATGGATTAAAGACTCTGCAGCTTTGTGTAAAATGACATAGTGCTTTTATATAACCTGTACAAAATTCCTATATTCCAGAAATTTTACATTTTTCCTACAGTATAACATAATGTGAATTCTATGTAAATACTTATTGTTATATTACTTAGGAAATAACGACAAGAAAAGTTCTGTGCAGATCTAGCATACTTGCAGGGTTTTTTAAAAATTTTTTTCTGAATATTTTGATCTACCATGGATAGCCATCTGCACTTTATTATACAGCAGGAGAAGGTTTCTAGCCTTCTAGACGCTGACCTCCAGACCTCATGCTTACTTACCTCTTGCCAATTTCAGCAAGTCAAGTGAATATGCAGGGAGGAGACGGAAAATTGATCCACCTGGGATGCTAAGGAGCTGGGAAAGAAAGTTTCAGAGGGCAAGTGGGGGGATAAATGCAGAAAAGGTTAAGCTCTTCATCCGTAATGTTGAAGTGAAGGAGGAAAGCATATGGCTTTCCAATGGAGGTCTTTGTAGGTCTGTTGAGTAGTGAGCTAACAGAAGTCCCCATCTTTGGCTCCTACTTGTGTGTGAAGAGAACAGCAACATCATATGCTTATCTTGTCAAGCTCAAACATTTGAGAGGAAGGAAATGATGAAGGTGTGAAAAAGCTAGTCCGGAGAAAGAAAAATTCATCTAACACTCCACCAACTTGCTGTTCACAGTCTAGGGCAGCAGTGGACAGCAGTAGAGTCCAGGAGCAGGCAGCTGTAAGGAAATTAACCTACAGGTCTAGGCTTCACTGTGACCCACAGAAACACTGGTAGAGAGGGCTAATGGTCAAACAGCTCAGGGTTGAGTTTGCCAGCCAAGTATAAGAGAAATCCAGTGAGCAGCACAATCAGCAAGACAGAGGCTGAAGTAAAATGAGGTGAGAGAGGACTCACAGAGGAGGCTTCTGGAGACGAAGCTTGTGCAAATGAAGGGTCTGGAGTCCCAGCTTACAGCACGGAAGTTATGAGAATCATTAAGTAAAGGAAGCAGAACGCGAAGGCTGTGGGAGACATTGGGATGTGACTTAGGAGACGCTGAGGTGGTCCGTGTACACATGTGATCCAGGGGAAGGATCTAGTGGATGGCAGGGGAAGGAGTCAGAAGAGGAAGAATCAGGAAGTCTAGTTCTTGTGGGATGTCCTCATGAGCACTTAGGGGCTCAGGAGGAGGGAAAGCCAAAACAGGAACTGCTGGATGAGGACAAGGAAATCACAGCCAGGGAGCCTGTGGCCAGGTCAGCCCAATGGCTAGGTTTTATTTGGCTGGCACAGTCACTTGGCTTCTTCATTTCATGGAAGGATGCTCATAAAGACTGTGAAGAGGATCTAGAAACATGGGCACATCTCCCTTCATCTGAGGTCACAGTACCAGTGTTTGCCTTACTCAAACCCTGAGCTGGGTGAACTAGACTGCATCTCTAATATTCTACTTCCTCCCATTCATCCACAGAGCACAGAATCTCAGTAGAAGGAACCTCAGCAGAGGTACATACCCATCATCCTCTTTACATTATCTCTTGAGCCACAAATTATGGCACCTTAGGGTCACATAAGGCTCTGACCATCAAGAGAGAGGAGTAGGAAAGGAAGAGGCCAAAACACATGCTAAAAATGTGCTAAATCCATTTCAATATTTCTGCAAATTGGGCTCAAAAATCAGGAAAGAGACAATTAACTCAACTATCATCCCCTGCATCACCCCATGGAGTCCTGTCCCCATGACACCAAAACTTTCCTGTTAACAGAGTACCTGTGAAGGAGACTTTGGTGAGCAGCCAAAAGAAGCCAACTGTCCCATCCAAGGACCATTTTTAAGTACATTGTGTTCCAGGCGCTGAAAAACCAACCTGCAAACTTTGGAACAGAGCTAATCAGTATGGTAAAAAACATATGCCCTTTAAACCGGATCTCAGAAAGCATAAAGACTCAGCTTGCTTTGTCCAGAGGCATTATCAATCAAGATGTAGTCTGCTCTTCATCACAGTTGCCCTCTTTTTTTTCTGTTGGTTTGTTTTGGCAGAACAGGGGATTGAACTCAGGTCCTTACACTTGCCAGGGATGCGCTTATTCTACTGAGCCATCTCCCGAGCCCCACAGTTGCCCTCTTTTTACACTGAGCTTCTTGCCCAGCCCCATGGAATTCAGTTTCCTCCTGGAGTGTCATGAGGGTGTCATGGTCTGTGGCCTGCAGGCTTCACTGGAGATGTTGGCCCTTTACTGGTGCATCACTGGTACAAGTGGCACGAACTTAAAAATGAACATGGACGTAATTCAATAGCACTGGTCTACCAGCCCCTTTTCTTTAAAAAACTGTAAACCATTCCAGACTCTCAGTACTTCATACTCAATCTTCAACCAGTTCAAAGAGATCTGTCCCCTTCCTATGGCCTACCATTATGATTGCCAGCTATGCATTTTCTTCCTCTTTTGCCTTTTTCTCTGTTCTCTCCTTGCCAAGAAAGAGCAAAAAAAGGAATTGGAAAATTCAGTTTCTCAGTTTGTCTCACTCCAGCATAAACAAGAAACTGTCTTATTAAAAAAGGAAAAGAGGGTGGTGGAGAAAGGTGATATTTAATTTTATTGAGGAGAGTGAGCCATTGCTGGAGAGTGCCTGTGGCTACAAGGGACCATTGGACCCCAGGCGCAGCAGTGACCAGCGCGCAGCTGTACCGCAGCCTCTTCTTCCTCTGAGGGACGCTGACACTCAATTTCAGAAGCTTCAGGCAGGCAGCTCCGGCTTTGGCGTCATCACAGCCACTTTCTTGGAACCATTTACAGCAGTTTCTACTCTCTGCAGTGAAAGCTTAAAATGCAAATGCAATGGGGCCATTTAAAGAAAAATGTCCCTGCTAACTGCGCTCTGAGAAATAAAAAAAAGCCAACCGCTCAGAGGGCGATCTTAGAGTCAGTGAAACTCAAAGGCACTGGATGATGCTTCATTCTGATGGATAATATGTGCTGTGCTTCTCCTTCATGAGTTTAGAAGTATTTAACGAAAAGGGTAAAATCACCCTGTTTAGGAGATTAATTTCTCCTCTGGGAAAAAAAAAATGTCTGTTTTTGCTCCCAATTCTGCTTTGATAGAAAGTAAAACCAGAGCTTATTCTAAATGTTTGCTGCCAAAAGCTACCAAGGGTAAATACGTGGGGGATGTCGGGACATGGCAAGGGCAGAATTCCAAAGAGATCAAGTCTATCTTGTCTTTCAAGGCCAATCCAGGCTTAGATCATTCAGGAAACCATGACAAAATCATTTCTTCAGGGACACAGCTTCCAAGGGAATGACCAAGGCACTTACACAATCTCTGCCTCCATAACCAGCCCTCCACAGGCCAGGGAGATAGCTCAGCAGCATAAGTGCCTGCCTGGAAAGTCCCAAGCTCGATCTCTGGTACTGTAAAAGTAAAATAAATAACCAACCCTCCCATGAATATGCTTTGATAGAAAGTAAAACCAGAGCTTATTCCAAATGTCCTGAAATGCTACCCATTTTGCAGATGAGGTAATTAATATCATGGAGATCAAACAACTTACTTAAGATTGCATAAGGGAAATCCTGGAAAGGATTTCCCTGGAAAGGGGCCACCTGGACTCTTAATTGAGATGGTCACCTCCAGACCCCAAAGCTACATGATGCTACACTACCCCATAATATGCTCCTAAAAGACATTCATTTGAGGTCCATTCAATAAGCTCCACCAAACTGCAGCATAATTTGTAAAGTGATTTCTTTCTCTGGAATTTCCTTCTTTGAAATGTAGAGCCCTTTGCCAAATGGCTATACCAATTACACATGTATCTGGTGAGAACATACAAAAAACTGGGGCTGAGGGACAGAGTAGGGACAAAGCAGTTTCCTGGGGAATACATGGCCCTCTGTACCCTGCATGTGCTCAGGATGTCATTGGAAGCCTCTCTTTATTAAGTAACAACTCACACCTTCATTGACTTAGAAGCTACATTTCTCTTGGTGCAACTCAAATACATTCCCTTACTTTCTGATGACAGAGATACTGAAGTGAGATTGCCCACATCACCACCACCTCTAATTCTTAACTGAAACCACAGGCTTGCGTATTGAATCTGACAATATGCAAAGCAATGCGAATTCTCTAACACTGCTGGCAGAGATGAAATTGATAGAGTCATCAGGAAAAAAAAAAAAGTTTGGGAAAAAGAAAAAACAGTTTGGCATCATTTTGAAAATTTGGAGATGTGTATACCCTGCTACCCAGAATTTCTAATCTCAGTACATTCCCTGGAGAAATTCTTGTACATGAGTGCCAGGAGTCAGGCACATCAGTGTCCCTAGCAGCAGTGTCTATAAAACTAAGAACTAGAAATAGCCCGAATGTCCATCAACAGTACAAATAATAAATAAGTTGTGGCATCTCCATATGCAAGGGAACATTCTGATCTACTGAAAAGGAATTAATTACAGGGGCATGTGTGAGTCCACATGAATTTTATAAACATTATGATTTAAAGAAGTAAAGAAAAAAATGTATATATAATGTTCAAAACAGAAAAAAGGAAACTATACTGTTTATGGGTGTGTAATCAGAAGTCAACCTATTTTTCACAAAGCAAGCAATAGGTCATTAGAAAAGCCTAAAAAATGATTGTTACAGGGAAGCAGGGGAATGATGCAAATGGCAAAGGACAGATGGCAGGATTTGTGGCTTCTAATATCGTGCAGTGTACAGTACAGAAATTGCACAGGGACTCAAAGGGTAGCACATTTGAAGTTGTTATTAAACAGTATCACAAAAATGCATACTTGTTAGAAAACATGGCATTTTGTTGTGTATAACATATATGAATATAGCTGCATATATGTGAAAGCTGTGCAGGAAGGCAAACAGGCTTGGGAGTCCTGAAGTCACCGGTATGGACCCCTTCTCACCCTGAACTGCCAAGCCTCCCAGAGACTTCTCAGTTTCTGCGTAGACACCCAGTACCTGAAAGATACTCAGTGCCTCAACTGGCAACCCATTTCTTCTACTTTTAGCTTCATTCTATATGCAGTGAACCCATGGTTGGGCTTTCGACTGGGGTAAAAATATCCCAGGGGCCTGGGGATATAGCTCAGTGGGGAATATATATGGAAACAAAGGAAATTGAGTCACATTAAGCTTCACTTTTTTTGGCCAGTTTTTAGTGCACAGCCCAGTGACCACCTACCTCACACATCTCAGGATCCTATTTCATCTTCTCACACGGAAGCTGTCCCTGCTGAACAGCATCTCCTATCCCCTCTTCCAGTGCCTAGCAGCCAGCTGTTCTTCCTGTCTCTGTGAACAGGGCCAGTCCAACACCAGACAGTGACAGAACTTGACTTGCCTACTTTATTTAGTGCAATGGCTGTGTTCCTCCATGCTCTCACCTGTGTCAGAACTTCTTTTCTTTCATTTTATACATATAAAATGAAATGTTTCCCCATTCATCTATCGACGAATGATGGTCACTAACTGGGCTATTGTGAATAGTGCTGTTATGAACATGACTACAACATAAAGCCTTCATTTGTGTTGACTGTTGTATGTTTTTTTTTTATACTCAGCTATAACCTAAAGCCTGCTTATAACTTCGGCCAGTTGGTCTTTATTCTACTACTTTAAGTCATTGCAAGATAATCACTTTGCCTTTTCCACACAAGGAAACCTCTTAGTTCAGCCATTCAAAGTCTTTTATTCTTTCAATCATTCCTCATGGGACACATTCCCCAAACTACTCCTTGACTTTACATCTTATGTTCTCTGGATGTATCTTAGAGTATCTGAACTTTTATGGAAACTACAAACTATAGTTTCACCTTCCACTTGTGAGCCAATAAAAAGCCCTTTCTCTTAAAAAGTACTTTTCTTCTCAGAATTAGCCTCAGTAAGTAGGTCCCTTCCATTCTGTGGTTGTGGACTTGATTTTTCTTTACTTCATTACAGCCGATTAATCTTCTTGAATTTGACCCCAACTTTCTCTACAGAGATCACTTTTAATATTGTCCCATATGACTCTGCTATTCAAAATCAATTGGAAATCACACTTATTATTGTGTTCTTTTTTTTGTTACTGTGTTCTTCAAATTATTGATTTATATATTGAATAGGACCTGGTTAAAACAGGATTATCTTCACTAGTCTCTATTTCCAGGTTGTCATTCATCAACCTGTGCCTAGCACAGGGCCAAGGAGATAGCTCAGTGGAGTAAGCGCTTCCCTGGCAAACACAAAGGCCTAAGTTCAATCCCTGGTTCCACCAATAAATAAATAAATCAAGTTTAACATTGCCTAGCACAACTGTTATAGTATTATTAGTATATCACAAAACACACTGCTACACATGTTGGGGAAATCAAGATTTTCTAGGCTTAGGACCTCCAGTGATCCAGCTGTGATAGGTCAATTCATGCAGCAGCATCCCTGCACTTCTTCATATTCCAAGCATGGATAAAATATGTTTTGTGTGAAATTGGAGAACTTTATCAAGTCCTATGACAAGTTCCCTTATAGGCAACTTCTCAAGTTTCTCTTTCCTTCTTTTTAACAATTAGAAGACAATATTTTTTATTTCCAGTGTTCTAGGAACTTCTCTAGTCCTTGTGATTGTCAAAAGCAAGAGTTTTGAGATTTCATCTGTGAATGTCTTTCATACATGAGGATGCAATCAATTGACTGGAAGTCTACATATGATCCAATTCAATATGTTATTAGCTCCCAATTGCCCTCAACATTCTGTTATTTGATTTCCCTGTTCTTGATTGAATCTGAACTTAACCTGGGCTTCTTCTATCTTCTCCCATTCACCCACTTGCCTTATAACTTTCTTAAACACTGAGTCTACCATTCTTGGTAAATTTCTGTGTTCTTCTTGAATTTTACAGTGGGGGAGAGAAGATGATTTGTAGTCCCCAGT
>PVKA01028063.1:18579-29913 GCA_004027165.1 Ctenomys sociabilis
TATATATATATATATATATATATATATATATATATATATATATATATATATATATATATATATATATATATATATATATATATATATATATATATATATATATATATATATTTATATATAGCCTTAAGGAAACAAAAGAAATTGAGTCACACCAAAGAAAGACATCCTATTCATTGTCATTTTGTTGACTTGGCATACCAGGCTTCAGTATTTTTGTAACTTGATGTTTTCGCAACTCAAATGAAGCACGGGCCTCAGCTCCTAAGCAGAGGTATTGCTGCTACTCTGGTTAGGGAAACTCAGCACTGTGGGGAGCTCTGCAGTGTGCTTAGCAGTCCTAACTTCGTGGCACAGATGCAGCTGTGCCTAAGCCATTGCCACCATGAAAGTCCAGCCAGCCTCACAGGTCCAGATGCTCTGATTGAGACCCATCAGCAGATGACCTTTCCATCACTTTCAGCCCTGAATTTTTGGATCTATGATTCATTACAGACAGATGCTTTGAAGGTTTCCGTCATGAATAAGTTTATGTAAAGTTTTAGTCAGTAACATAGTACAATATTGGAAATCATTTCCCGGATGAAATAAAGTCAGTCTGGTCAAATTCAGCAGACATGCAAGATTTTCATACCACTTTTTAAAATTAGCAGGAGTAACTAATTGCACATCTAGACATTAGGAGAAGCAGATACACAGATAATCACTGAAGTCAAGCACATGAAGAGCCTAGATGAATTAAACATCTTAACAAATCTTATCCTGGCATCAGAGTAAAGAAACATTGGTGGCTAGACCTTTACCTGTTACTTTGCTATAAAGGAACCAAAGACCTGACAAGTTTTTTTTTTTTTTTTTTTTTTTTTGTCTACTGTGCCTTGAAATTATTTTGCAGATCAAAAGAATTCCCTCAAATCCTGGAGAATTATCCTCCTGATGCTCAGACTGTATTTGTCTTCTCTCAGAGCAAATAATTTAGTCTATCTAATTGTGCCTTCCAAGGGGCTTTTTATCTTTTCCCTGCAGGCTACCATCCCCTCGCCTCACCAGCATGCGCACATCAGCCCTTTCCCTCCCCTGCACCCTTCCCAGCAAGGGCCAGCACAATGCTGGGCTTTCCCCTCTGCAGAAGCTAACACTGCCTCCATGTGCAGCTCAGGGGGCACCACAGTAATGTATGCAGAAATGTTTTACTCTCAAACAGAAGGCCACCCTCCCACGAAAACATCTGGACCTTTCCAAGGGTTCTGAGCAAGTCCAGACAGAAAAAGGAGATTGCAAAACCTACTCTGCCAGCACGCTCAGAAGGAAATGAAAAAATGGAAAGGAGTCCTCTTAAAACAATGAATTCTGTCAGGCTTCCTCTCCCTTCCCAGCGTCCTAGGATCCTGCATCAGCAAAGCATGTCCTGTCAGGCCCTGGAGAGGAGACAGAAAGAGAGGAATTCCAGCCATTTGCAGTGGGTGGGGCCTTAAGACAGTTACCTCTCTCCTGGCTCCCCATCCCCCTTCCTTCTGGTCTTTAGGAGATGGGAAAAATCTTCAAGGATCCAGGGCTGCAGAGGAAAAGAGTGGAGGAGTGGGCTATGAGAAGCCGACCTATGTAGATGCATGAAGAAATTCAACCTGGAGCCCAAAGCTCTCATCCAGTTCTGTTTCTCCACTAAGTAGCTGGCATAGAGAGTAGCTCTGGGGCAGCTGCTTTCCAGAAAATGGATCCAGCTCCCCAGACTGGATTGGGACTGAGCCTGAGACTGAGACTATGTAATCTCATAACTTCCCCTGCCATAGACAGAAGAAAAGAGAGTGGATCATCTTTTAAGGGCAGAGCCAGAAAAAATAAAGGCATAGGTATCTGCTGGCTCTAGGTTAAATAATGAAATCACTGGCAACAAGTCGCCATATGCAAGAGAACACCGGGAAACATCTGACTCGGAAGTCTTCATATCTGAAGGTTTTTTCTCTCTGCTGTCTTGTCTGGCCCTTTTAGGAGGCAGAGAATGATAATAAGCTTCACCTTTTTTTGCTGCCTTACCCCATTTCTTAATTTACCACTACTTATTCAGCATCTAGCATGTTGGCTTCTATATTTGGAACATGATAGGGGAGAGGGAAAACCAACCAGTAAGAATCCAGGTGATTTATACCTGCTGTCTGTGCTAATGCAGTAGTAATAGGAATACATGGAAATGGCTAAATTTGAGGCATAGTAAAATGGCTAAAATGATGAGGTTTAATGTCAAATAGCATGTGGAAGATGACAGAGAAAGAAGAACTCGAAAGAACTTCTAAATTTCTGGCTTGAGCATCTGAGTGAAAGGAGACTAATTAGAGCAGGAACATGGGAATGGTGGGGAGAGGAAGGGTTCTGGGAGGTTGGGGAGAGGAAAGGTTGTGAGTGACTGAGTTTGAATCGCATCTGGAATGTCCAAATGTGTGTGTTGCAGAGAGAGTTGAAGAAATGACTCATGTGGTTAGCACAAAATTCTAGTTTAAAGACATAAATTTGGGGATTAATAAATGCAGGCCTTTCATTAAGAAGAAAGACAGGTTGAAGGAGCTACATACATCTTTTAATCCCATAAAAGAATAATAAGACACAAATCAGAGTCCCACCATGCTCAGATTCCTAAGAAACATGCTGAATTAGTGGAGAAAATCCCATTAAGTCACAAAAAGCAGGTGTGGCTGTCCCAGAGGGCCAGCGCCTTTCAGTACGAGGTCAACCGAGTATGGAGCAGATCCAGCTGCCCAGCGCCTCCCTTTCTGTCTACCAAGCGGAACAATGGTGCAGGACCTTTCAAAGAGAGACCTTTACCCAGAGCATGGTGAAGCAGTTTAGAAGCAAAGCTCCCCAGCCTCAACCAAGCAGCACCAGCACCCTCAGCTTTCCCACAATGAGCTCACAGGGTGAGCATGTAGCAGAAAGATCCCAATATTTTTAAAGATAGTTTTTAAAGGAAAGATGACCTGACTCCTACCAACAATGTCTTCCCAATCCTCCCCTATCCAAGTGGGAAATCGACGTGGCCATGGGGCAGCTTCTCCCACACCCCTGCACAGAGACATGTCTTCCCTAGAAGGCTGTGGGTACTTTCTGGAAGACAGACAAAGCAAGGGAGGTGAAAAAGAGTGGCAGGGTGGCTGAGCCCGGAGAGGAAGACAGGGCCACCCAGCACAGCCCTGCAAGGCCTGGCCAGGGTGGGCCAGAGGCCAACCGTGCAGTTATGAGCCCACTGCAATCCCTGACAGTTAGATGTCAGACCAAGCCTAGTCTTAAAATTGTTCTCCTGGCTAAGAAAGTTTTCAGGCTTTCAAAAAGGAGAGAAGAAAGAAGAAAGCAAAAGAAAAGCCCCAACATCTTATTACTGAGTGACACTTAAATTCTTCTATTGACAGAAAAGCATTAGAAACCCATGCATTTTCCCAAAACATCTCCACCCACAGCACAAATGTGATTTCCAATTACTAGGAAGTGCTTTCCCAGAAATGGTCACTAGAACATTGACTAATGCAAGAGAAAAGCAATAAATTCATCTTCAGGGTTGACCCAAGGTCCATTGTCCCCTTTTTGGCCAAGCACAGAAGTTTTCTGAGGCAGGAATACCCCAAGTTCAAGCTTATTCTGGGTACTTAAGGAGACTCATGTCTAAAGGTATTAAAAAGTTTTAAAAAGGGCTGAAGACATAGCTCAGAGCCAAGGTCCTGGGTTCAATTTCCAGTAACACACACACACACACATACACACACACACATACACAAATTCCCACCATGAAATGGCCCAGTGTTTTCTTCTTTTCTTAATTCATTTATTGATATACATATATTTGCCATGCATGGTGAATACATTAATTTGGGAGGGTGGAACATGTACACAGCCCAAGTTAATCCTTTTTACTTCCCTTGGCCCCTTTCCCTGCTTCTCCGTCCATCCAGAGACCTCTTCCTGATCGCAAAATGTCTACCTTCCTGCTCCCCATCATCTATCTTTCATTTTGTTCTTTGGGTTATTTGTACTTTGGACTTCTCATGTAAGAGAAACTACCCGACACCTAAGCCATGTGATGTGCTTCTCCTTATGTTGGGGGCACCCACCCATTTCCCACAAATTATTCTGGCACAGAATTTTCTAAGTACACAAGAGCAATAGGAATAAAATCATTTTTCTTTCATTTTTGGATTCTTCATAAGAACAGCTTTAAATTTATGTTTCTGTCTTTTGGATTTTGCAAAGCACTGTTTTTAAAAAAAAATCAGGGGCCTGGGATATAGCTCAGTATGATAAACATCTGCCTGGCAAGTGCAAGGTTCTGAGTTCAATCCCTGATACAAAAAATAAATTAAGGCCTGGGAAATAGCTCAGCAGTCTAAGCACCTGTGTGGCAAGTGCAAGGACCTGGGTTCAATTCCTAGTACTGCGTACTGTGCTAGCCACCAAAACCAGGTGTGGTGGTACACACTTGTAATACCTGCTCTGGGGAGGCTGAGACAGGAGGATCACTATGAGTCTGAGCTGCATAGGGAGATGAGGTACCAAATAAATAAATAAAACATTTAAAACAATTAAAATTAAAAATATAAAAATTGAACATTTGATTAAGTTCCACTGGAGGTTTTATAAGAACCACCAAAAGGGTCACCTAACCCTGAAGACACCAGACCTCAGGAACAAGATTAGTCTAACACAAAAAAACAGCTGCTAGACCCCCAGGGGTGTTGGAGGCCTCAGAGGAGGCATAGCTTATACTAACCTCTGGGAGTTTCTACAGCTCAGACCTGGTAGAAAACCCTCCCTGAGCTTGTGGAGCTTTACAGCCCACAGGCAGCTTCCATTTTCCTTCAGCTCATTCCTGCAATGGCTCTGTAAGCTCACTGTGCTGGAGAGAAAATGAGGGCGCAGGACAGGGCAGAAACTCAAAGGGGAATGTGAGCAAAGCCAGAGCCAGGGCCAACATTTAGGCCTTCGCAGCTCAAGTCAGCTCTCAACTTCCAGGCACTGATGGAAGAATTAGGGTCATGCACAGTGGGGAGGAGACATGGTTCAGGAAACATGGGTGCTAGTTAGAATAAGGCTCCAGGGAGCATTTCCATGCTAGAAGCATGCTTCTCTGCCTTCACAGGCTGTTCCCAGTACCTACTAGCACATACACTCTACAGGGCTAACAGTGCCTCCACACCCCCTGCTTAACCCAGGGTAAGCCAGCTTGGTCCCCATGGCTGACTCCCCATCCAGGTATCATTCATGCACAGAAACATCAGAAGCCACAGGAGTCAGCTGCACCCACAATTCAGACCAGCTGTCAGCCCTTGCACTTCTATGAAGGGCGTGGACCCCTGGTCTTCTTCCCTAGTCCCTGGGTTACAGAACTGTGTGTATAGAACAGTGCTTCCAAACTTGCATGAACAGCTGAGGATCCTGTTCCAATACAGGCTGGGATTCAGTGGGTCTCCAGCAGGGCCTGAGGTAACATATCCCAACAAGATCTGGGTGCTTGCTCCTCACTAGGCCCACACTCAGAGTAGGAAGGGTATAGAGATGAGACCATTAAAATGACCTTAAGAATTGCATCTCTCAGTGCTTTTCACACTGCGCCTGGCAAGTCCTCACAAGGTGTTTTGGGGGAATTTGAAAGACAAGGAGGAAACCCAGATGCACTCTGCTTACCTGCTTCAACCAGAATGGCTGTCTTCCATTTCTAGAATTGAAATCCATC
Organism: Ctenomys sociabilis; assembly: GCA_004027165.1. Classification (NCBI taxonomy): domain Eukaryota; kingdom Metazoa; phylum Chordata; class Mammalia; order Rodentia; family Ctenomyidae; genus Ctenomys; species Ctenomys sociabilis. The sequence continues at coordinate 24,290 of PVKA01028063.1, forward strand.
ATAAAGATTTCATTTGATAAAAAGGTCCCCTTTATTTTTACAAGTTTGAGAGCTACTGCTTAAATCTAACCACCTCACTTTGTAGAACAGGAGCTCACTGAGTGTAAGAGTCATATGAGAGGACACTGCAAATTAGGCCTGTCCATGTCCAGCCTGGTCCCTTCTCTGCTTCCCTTCGCCTCAGCAATGCCATGGTTTGAGGTTTCTCCTCTTTCCCTTGGGCTCACCAAAGCAAAAGCACCACAATCCAACAATGTCCCGGCTTTCTCCGCAGGCAGACACTCCAGCTCTCACTACCGTAGGCTGGCTCCTCGGAACAGTACTGCTCTAATGGCCAAGTCAGGGCAGCCAGCAGAGGAGGAGACAAGATTACTCAGAGTACAGCAAGAGCAAGGAGCATTCTCTCACATGGATGGGCGGCCAGGCAGGCAGGGAGGCAGGCATGTGCTCACAAGACCTCAGCATTCTTTGTCTCCAAGGAGGGGCCCAGTGACTCTCTGGGCCCTGTAAGACAGCTTACTCCAAGCTGATTTGCAGAGGACAAGCTAGGGCAGCTGCAGGGCTTCTGTACAGGAAGATTAGTCATCAGTAGGAGCCAGTGGGAGGGCGTGGGCAGGGGCAGGACCCACAGGAAAGCCCCATGAAGAACGCGCCTAACACAAGCCCCTGGGCTGGGGGTCATTTAAGAAAAGCCCCAAGTATCTACAGTGTAGAGAGGTCATAAAAATCTACTAACACATGGGAAACAATTAGTGGGCAAAACAAAAGAGCATGTAATTAAAGACCCAACTAAGCGGTTCAAAATGTGACAGGCACAGGTCAGAGCAAAGGAGAGCACCATGGGCCAGGCAGAAGGGCAGACCACAGCAGGGCCCTGGTGGAGCAAGCTAGGAGGAGGGAAATGAGTCATGGACATGGCCCACGTGGTCAGCAGCACCCAGAAGGTGAAAAATGAGTTAAACCTTCAGGAAAGCATGCGAGGGTGTGGCTGGACTGGATGAGGACTCCTCCTAGCACAGCCATGATTCATCTACCCTGGCCCCGCCCAGTCACCAACCGTCTGTGCATGTCCACAGGGCCTTTCTAATTTCCTGAGTGTTTTAGTCACTTTTTGCTGAGACAAAATAGCCAACATGCATAAGTTAAGGGAGGAAAGGCCAGGTAGCTCACAGTTATAGATGTTTTAGTCCCTCATCAGCTGGCACCAAAGTACGATGGCTTAGCAGCAGGGGCATAAAGGAGGAAAACCAGTTCATGGTGAGCAGAAGGGAACAAAGCAACAAGGTTCAGCCACAGCTGTTTCTAGCCCTTCTGTCCTACCCAGGTTTCTCAGGGCAGGCAGCACTGAGAAATCCTAGTGCTCTTGATGCATCATGAACTGATCCTAACATCACACACACATGCACAATTTAGCCACTTCTGGAAAAGCCCCACCTGTGACCACATAAGGCTTTGGGGGTCATCTAGGCATAAACCACCACACTAAGCTATGGGCCAACTTCAAGAGTCCTGCTAGGATTTAGATGACAGAAGAAACACTAAGCTGGATAGCACAGTTCTGGCCACCAGGGCTACAGGCTGAAAAATCAAGACCCACTCATTGTTTCTGGCTCTGACTAAAGCTTTTCCATTCAAAGACTTAGATATACCCAGAGCATAGAATCAGGTCAGCCAACAGATCAGGAAAAACAATACAGTCAACCAATAATGAAGAAAAAAATCCCCTATATCCTGTCTCGTCTACATTCCTATCTGCAGTCTGACCCAAATCCAAGAGTAGGAGCGAGTTGTGCTAAAATCTTCTGGACTCACAGTCTCCTCAGTGTGTGTCTCTGTGGTGGGTAAGTCTTAGAGGATTCTGCTTTTCAAGGATGCCCTGCTCATCTATAAAACTAAGAATGGAGCTGTCACACCTTCCACACCCTCGCTGCTCTGCCCCCTGCCTCCGTGGAGCGTCGCCCGGCCCCTCCAGTGTGCCTGAGCACTCTGAAAGCCTTCATTCTTCACTTCCGTTAGGCTTCCCGCCGGGTGACCCGAACCTCTGTGTGGCTGTCCTAGCATCACACATTTTCTTTTCTTCCTTGAGCAGGCAGTTTGGGCTCTTTTCACACAGTCTACCTACAACCTCCTAAGGAGCTAAAGTTCTGCGTTAAAAACCATCTAAGACTGTTAGACCTGGAGGAAGACTTGCTATCCGTATTTTCTAGCTGTATCACTTGAAAGATGAGAAAAACTAAGCTCCAAAGATGTGAAGTGACTTCTCTCAGGATCGCACAGACGTGTGGTAGTGGTCACAAGCTAAATGCAGGTCCCCCAGTTCCCAGCCATGGAGAGTTTGAATTGCCTGTGAGATGGAATTATTGCCTAAGCCCCTACCTGGACTCTGGGTCATGTATCCGTGGGCTATTTGCGAGTAAAGGCGGGCACCTGCTGACCAATGGCCCATAAAGGATGCTGGAAGTGGGAAGGAAATGAGCCTTGGTCAGCTGCTCTATTTTATTTCACTTCACTTTAAAGCATCAGCCGGGAACCATTACAGCAGCAGCCTAGTTGGCCACCTCATACTACATAGTCACCTCTGCAAAAGCGGTGTAGCATATTGAAGAGAGGCCTATGTAAACTGCTTCATTAAAGAGTGAAATGGCAAGACAGAGCTTATTAACTCCCTAGTTATATCTTGCCACAGCTGTATGATTAATTCAGGTCATTCCCTGATTCCTCTCCTTAGACATTCAAGTCGCTTATTGTCTGCAGCCTGTTGGTCCAGCCCAAACAATAGGAACCCCATGCTCACCCCATCTTCAGTTCTGCAGGAAGGCAGCTGTGGGTCTGGTGGGCTGGAGGGAGCAAGATGAGCATTGGGCTGACAGCCCAGGACACCTGGGTTTATGTGTTATTCGCCAGATGACCTTGAGCAAGTGGGTTCACATCTGTATTTCGCCTGTATGGGAGAGTTACTGGCAGTAGAGGAATAAACAAAACAGACTCCAAACAGTGGAAGAGGCAAGGGCATTTTTCTTTGGGCTCTTGGAAAGGCCTCATCCTTGGGTTTCCTTTTTAGGGAAAGCAAGGGGCTGGGGAGATGGCTCAGTGGAATAAGCACTTCCTTGGCAAGCGCGAGGGCCTGAGTTCAATCCTTGGTTCCCCCCCAAGACAAAAAAAAAAAAAAAAGAAAGAAAATGCTTTTTGGGGAAAGCAGATTTTCTCCAGTGCTCAGAAATCAGGTGCTGTGAACCTAGCAGCCCACGGAAGTGCTGCAGCTCACACCAGCATTTGTCATGTCTGCCAGCGAGTGAGGGCAAGGGAGCCAGCCACTACAGCCAACAGAAGTACCCTTTTTTTTTTTTTCTAATAAGCAACAAATTATTTGAGGGAACTTGGTTGAAAAGTAGTTCTGCCCCTATAGTTAAATCCAATTATACCATAATTACAGAGAGTCTATACACATCAGAGCTTAGTTAGAAAAGAATAGGAACACCACAGCTCTTCAAAACGTTGGCCAGATGTAAACCTATAATTTCACTACTGTTGTCCTGGTGAAAACTTCATGGGAAAGGAGGTACACTGCTCTGGATTTTCCATCAGGGGCAACTAAGAACACTGCTGTGTGCTAGCTCTCTTGTGGTTTCAGAAAAGACAAGAGTAGAGAAGTGTCTGTTGCTTCCTTCCAAGTGGCCCAGAAAATAAGTATAGGCTCATGTTGAACTAGGCTTGCTGAGGAAAAAAAGAATTTATTTTTAAGTTCATTCTACTCCCCACTTTTAATAACTTTTCTGGAGTTAGCACTGGAAGGGAATGCCCCAACTGAGAATGTTTTAAGTTAGAAACTACCAGGGAAATTTTACAAGCACTTCTCATTCACTGCAAAAGGTCTGCTTATTTATCCACTTTCCATTCTCACATACAGAGAAAGCAGCACTGTGACAGCTTCTGTGAGGAAAAGAGAAATGGCGGGACCTGCAAGTGTAATGGCACAGGGGTGGTGAAAGGCCAGGCCTGAGGAGCCAAAAAACTGTTTCTCAGAGGACAGTCTAATGAATACTGCTCTGTTACCTAAGCAATGACTTAACCTCCGTTTCCTTGCCTACAAAAAGTCTGTACCATGAGGATTACAAGTGCAAGATGTGAGGAAAACTTTGGCAGAAGAATTACAGGAGCAGCGCTGACACACGGTGTGGAACCAGGCGGGCAGCTCGGATCTGGGGCGCAGGAGCCAGCTGCTCACCATGCAGGGAGGAGCTCTGTGAGGGAGGCCTCCAAAAGTGGGCTTCCAGAGGGGGGCGCGTGTTTCTAGATGAGGTAGCTCTTAAAAGCATTCAAAGTGGAAAGAAAAGTGAAAGAAAAAAACACAAAAAACAGCATCTCCACCCGCTTCCTACCCCAAGGCTAGGGACTGGTCTAGAGGTCATATTAGGTGTTGGGTTGTAGGGCCCTGGGAGCCCTCCACACCCACAGCTGCTCTCACCCCAAGAATATTGCTGAGGAGCAAAATAGGCAGGGAGCTGCCCTAGAGAGAGAGGCCTAGGCACCCCACACAAATGGAAAAGCAAGAGAGGGGGAAAAGTGGGGCAGAGGTGCTAAGAACCAGTACTCAGGAGGACTTAACAGTCAGTACTCAAGAGGACTCCGGTTTCTACTCTCATAGGGGCTGGTTTCAAGTTATCAAAATGTGTGCTGCTGGAATGGCACCCTGCTCCCTGAAATGTTAATAGTTGGTTCCCAGAAGCAGACAGTAGCCAGCTGCTGTTCCCTTCTCTCGGCTGAACTCCAAGAAAATGGGGCAATACCTTGTGGGCCTCATCACCCAACACTGAGCACAGAGACTAGGGGCACCGAGCAGCTCTCCTGTTGGGAAAGACCTGCACGTTAGCTTTCAGGAAGCTGTACTGTAATGTACAAGCCTGGCAACTGTAAGCTGCTTGTCTGCTGAGCAGATGTTCCTGCTCACTTTCCAGATGTTACCGCTAAGTCCCATTTACAGATGAGAAAACTGGTGTCAAGAGTGTACATGGCCACAGAATCACACAACCAGGAATGAATGGAGTCTGAACTGGAACCAAAGTCATCTAAGCCAGGGCCTCCCCATGCCTACCTTGGCCCCAGAGGGACCTCACAAGCCCACATCTGGTTCATTCCACTTCAACAAGGTGAATGAACCAATGCTTTTCCTCATTCAGAGCTTCAAATGATGCTAAACAGATTTATGCCCAAGCACCTCCCAGACTCAGGAAAGCTCCAGGTCCCACCTCTGGAGCCAGCATCTTTCTTCCATCCTGCCCATCGCACTACCCAGACTCTGCCCTGTCCCCACCACACTCCTGCTTATTAAACTGTAGGATCAACCCCTCCCCTAACAGGGCTCCTGGGCTGTTTTATTGCTCTGTGGCTCAGTACTGCTGAGCTCAGCACAAAGCTTGCTTCTCCCTGACACAGGCAAGACAGATGAGCTGGCACAAGCTACCGTACATACTCTTAGCGTGGAGACCTCTCCTCTGAGTCCTAGGATGAATCTCCAACTGAAAAACATGGTTGTTTTGTCTGTGTAAGTAGAAGCAAGGCCTAAACTTGGCTTTGGCTCCCCTGGAGCAGCTCAGCCAGTATTTGCTACAACCTGTTTTCCACAC
>PVKA01028064.1:0-29809 GCA_004027165.1 Ctenomys sociabilis
GGGCAGGCACTTCCAGGGATGGCACTTCTGGGGCTGGCACAGGATGTACCAGCGATCGAACCTGTGTCTTTGTAGTTGCCAGGCAGGTACTAAGACCATCAAGTTCTCTCCCCAGCCCCAAGGATGTACATTTTCAAGAACTCCCCAAGTTTACTTCCTTCCAGCTCTAAGCAGGAGCCATATTGGGTACTGTCAGAGATGACTAGCAGAGATAAATCCTCTGTCTTCAAATTTAAATCCATCTAGAATGACTGTGAGTGTGTGTGTAGAACAAACAGAAGTACCTAGAAGTAATAATACAGGTGGTGTTGGCATGAATCCTAGACTTACATAATTATACCTTTACCAGGACACTCTCAGACCACTTTTGCTTAGTGCAATGTTCCAGAACCAAATATCTCCTTCACATCCTTAGACAAATTAAAGACTGTTCATTGCCTTGTGGAGGGAGCTTTTGCAAGCAGTAGAGATATACATGTATGTTTTCTCTTCTATATCATCACAGACCTCAGAAAGAGAGCAAGACAAGCAGGAATCAGTTCTTAGCTAGATTTGTGGCCATATGGGAAACCTAGAGCTGTGACATCACACTGTGGCCTGGGATAGGTGGGAATGTCTGGAAGAAGCTCCCCGGGCTGGTCCAAAGTGTCCCCTGCAGATACCCTTCTGGCCCTGAGAAGTAGGCCCCTGCAGCCTGGGTGCTCTGGTTGAATGCTCCCTCTACAACTCATAGCCATGGGACAGGATGAAAAGGTGATCCTCTTAATCACTGGAGGGCATTCGATCAGAGGGTGCTGCTTCTGAGTAGATCAGTATTACTGAAGGGAGTGGGTTATTGTGGGGTGGGTTCCTGGTGAAGAGAGTGACTCGGGCCTTTTCGTCTCTATCACGCACACTCATTTGCCTGTCTTCCACGCTGACGCCATGCTCTCCGACTTGGCAGTGTTTAGAACCCTGAGCCAGATAAACTTATCTTGTTTATAAATTGTGATTTTTCTGCTGTGGCAGCACAAATTGGACCCAGACACCAGGATGTACTTGCTGGGCTGCTTTGGTGACAGGGTTTTGGCCTCCCTCTGTTCCTGACGGGCGCGGGCAAGTACTGCAGCCACACCCCTGAAAGAGTCCTCCATTTCTTTGCCCCACCTCCCACTGAATTGTGCCATGACTTCTGTGGTTGCAAAAAAAAAAAAAAAAAAAAAAAGGCCTGGGCATGCTGGGGCTTCTGCAGCTTGTGGCACAGGTGCTGTGGAGATAAAAGGAGAGCCCGTATGCTCTGGGAATTTACAAAGTTAGCACAGCTGCTTCAGAAAGCGGCGGCTATCCTCACCTTTGTGAGGGACACAGGTCTCCAAGTTTAACAGTTTGAGAGGCCAGAATTATAACAAAGAGACTGGGAACCTTTTATCTCTGCCCGTTGTGTATATGATTTCACCCTTAGCAGTTCATCTCTGTAGCAAACACTCATGCTGGTGCTCTATTAAGATGCAAGCCAGGATGTGCTCACTCTCAGTGCTTCACCCACAGGTGTGGCTAGGCAGCTGGGTGAGCTGAGCCCTTGGGTGTAGCTGCAGGGCTGGCAGAGCTGGGCAGATAGAAGGCACTGGACAATTAAGAAGAAAAGAGGTTCAAGCTGGGTGTAGTGTCTCAGGCCTCTGATCCTGGCTTCTTGGAAGGCTGAGAAAGGAGGATTTCAAATTCAAGGCTTGGCTGGGGGTCTTAGCAAGAGTCTCATAATTTGAAAGCGACATGGGGAGGCAGCTCAGTGCTACAGCACTGCTGCAAGGAGAAGAGGAGGGATAGACAGATGGGAACTCCTCCTGGCTGTGAACTTCCCCCTGCAAGGTGAATGGGGGCATATGGAGCACAAACCTTGCTACTTTGAGTGTCTGTTTGATCCAGACCTTGCACTACCTGGGTTTGTAAGCAAGGGGGACATCAAGCTTAGGTGGTGATGTTACATGAGAACTGTTAGGGGACAATCATGTCTTCTCAGTCTGAAAGGCCCCTTATGCTTTCAACTCCACCCCAACCCAGCTGGATACTTCCATCCAGATAGGGCAACCAATTATTTTGGGTCCCTGGGACAGAGACTGTCATTGTTGGAATGCAGGGAGCTCTTAGAAGACCACATCAAGCTTGTCACCTTGGTTCCAGGTCTTGGGCTATAGTTACAGGAGCATGGAACTTCCCACCTTGGGCCAGGCTCATGTCCATGCTGTCTATTTCTCATTGGAGCCTTTCGGGGAAGGGGGCAGGAAAAGGGCCATGGCCTAGTTCCCAGCTCCTAGCCCATGACATAAAGCTGGCAATTGTGGAAAGAAATAACCACCTGTTATGGCGGCATCGTATGGGTTATACCACAAATTCAAGCTTGGGGGAGAGCAATGACTTCTGAATTCTAAGCCCAACTTCTTTTTTGGTACTGGGGATTGAATCCCTGAATACAGGGCCTTTTCATTGAATTATATCCCCAGCCTTTTAAATTTTGAGACAGGATTTCACTAAGTTGCTTATGTTACCCAAGCTGGGCTCAAACTTGTGATCCTCCTGCCCCAGAGTACAGAGTACATGTGACATTTATGCCTGGTTCTAACCTCGACTCTGTTGAATTTTGTGTGACCATGATTCAGTGTTTCAGTGTCTCCTAAAATCATATATATTTTTATACCCACATATGCACCTGTCCATTGATGTCTGTTGTCTATCACCATTCATCTGTGCCCTTTTCTCTAAATCCCATGGAAACTTTGAGAATTACAGACAATATAAACCAGACCCATGGAGATAAGTGGAGCTTGCTTGGGAACCAGTCCCTCTGCCTCAAATATACTGTGTCCATTAGCTCTTCCAAGTGGCCCCATTAAATGAGCTCCCCACAGGGTTCCTTCTTCACTTGGGGCCCCAAATCACGTGGGGCCCTGCACTGGACCTTAGCATTATGGCTCCTGACATCTTTATCTCTTGCAGATCACCTCTGCCTCCTCCAGGCGTTTGCAGGGCGGGTGCGCTTCCTGAGTGGCCACGCGGTGCTGGATATCACAGGGCGCCTGCCAGGTGAGCTCCCCATCCCCACCAGCTCTGGCCTTCTCTCCTGCCACGTGCTTTCCTAGACCTGATACAGTGCCCACAGATTGTTGAAAAGTTTTGATCGTTTGCTTGTTATGACAATCTTCCTAGACCAACAGTCTTTCTTTTTGGCCAAAGAAGGCAGGAATATATACAAGCAAAGAGTTCCTAAGAAACCACAAAGTGAGGTAGCTCAGTGGACTAAGGGCCTGCTTGGGCAAGCATGGGGACCAGGGTTCAATCACTGGTTCTACATGCTGCACCAGACCCGCCCCCACCCCCAGGTGGGCTGAGTCTGAGACTGAGTCCAGGCATGGTGGCATATGCCTGCAATCCCAGGGCTGGGGAGGCTGAAAACTACAAATCTGAGCTGTGTAGTGAGACCCTGTATGAAAAGCAAAACCAAACCCCATGATGCCTTGTTTCCTCATTTTGGAGGGGATTTCCTTTAGTCCACGGCATGCCTCTTCATGACTCAGGGAAAGTATCCGGACAGATGCTGCTTACTGAGTATGCAGCTTGGCCAGCAGACAGCACTGTTGTAAGGATTAGAAGCTGTCCCTCCTGTGGCCTGGAAAACAGGGCATAGGCTGGGTTTCAACTCTACTTGGCCCTTGGCTGAGTGCTGGCCTCCACCTGGGCCTCTCCACAGCCAACCAGAGGAGGAAGTTGGTTCTTATTAATCCAATTTCTCCTTGAGTGTGCAGAAGTCTCTAGTGGTTTCATCCTAGGGTCAGTGGCAGCAGGAAAAGGCCCTGGCTCTGAGAGCCGTGGGTCGACCTGTCATCTACCTATGCTGACTTTGGGCTAAGTTGTATCATCTTTCTTACTTGACAAGTTCTCCTCCCCGTCTTGGCAGGACTCCATCTCGGGAGTAGGCAAGAAGCCTCAATCTCTCCCTAGGACTCCAAAGATCCCCCTAAAAACAGATGGATCATGCCAGCCCCCTGCTTCAACTCCAGGGGCTTCTCAGCTGGCTTCATGCTTTTGGTTGCTTAAACCTCAAAACAGCCCTGGAAGAAGCACGCTGCTTCTATGAGTTTCTTTGTGAGAGACAAAGAAAATGGGGCTCAGAAAAGTTAAGTAGCCAAGATCCCTGGTGAATCACCTAGGATTTGTCCCAGGAAGTTGGCTACTGTGGTGCTAGGGGAGTTCTAGAGTGAGAATGAGGCCATTGTACTGAGCTCACTCAGGAGGCCAGGCAAGGAATGCTTTCCTGGAGCTCCCAATCTGTGTTCTCTAAGGGAAGCCCTTACTTGTCCTTGTGAAGGTAACTTAGGGATCCAGGATGGGGATAGGCTCATTTTAGATTTTTCACTTACTATAATTTTTTCCTATTTCATTTTAATTTTTTTCCTATTTCAAAGCCTCAAAAGCAAGCGTTTCTCTAGAATTCTGCTACCCCGATGTCAACTAGGAACAGAGGATAAAATTTGCTTTGACACTAAGTGTGGACTGATAATAGCACAACTTAATAGAAGTAAATCTTTTGCTAATTACTCCAGCTGCCTTTTAGCTTCACTTTAATGGGATTCACTCCCTCATGATGGCTTCCAGAAGGGCCTCTGTGCTTTTGCCAACTTGAGAGATGGACTCAACCAGCCAAGGGACCTCCACATGCCTGAACCTGGGGACTGTGGGTCTGAGGCAGCTGAGTCCTGTCAGCTGGGAGGATGTGAGCAGAAGGGGAGACGGGGGCTGTGGACCTGAGCTAGGTGGGCTGCTCCTCTGTCAAGGACGGAGTGTCTGGAGGCTGGGGTAGAGCAGCTCACTGCTGGGTGGGTGGGGAAGACAGCAGGACAAGACAGGGAAGGAGGCTCTGTTAGGGGCAAATGAGCCTCTTTGGTGTTGAGGACTTGCTCTTCTCTTCCCACCTCTATTTTTATTGTGTTAAAATGCATATAACCTAAGATTTACCACTGGAACCATTGTGAAGCGTGCAGTCCAGCAGTGTTGAGCACATTCACAACATTGTACAGCTGTCACCACTGCTTTTCACCTTGTAAAGCTGAGATTTTGTCACCATTAAACAATAGCTCTCCACCCCCACCCCTCAGCACCTGCCGCCCCCATTTTCCCCTCTGTTTCTATGACTGACTGTGCTAGGTACCTCCGAGAGGTGAAGGCCTACAGTGCTTGTCCTCTCATGACTGACTTATTTCCCTTGATGTCCTTGAGCTTCATTCATGCTGCAGCTTGTGTCAGCATTTCCTTCTTTTAAAAGCTGAATGATATTCCATCATACATGTGGGCCTCATTTTATCTATTCATGCATCCAAAGATGGACACTTGGGTTGCTTCTGTCTTTTGGCTCTTGCAAGTGCCACTGCTATGAACATGGGGGCACATGTGTCTCTTCATGGTTGCGCCTTCTCTCTGCAGGTGAGCTTCCCTGGCGATTTGGGCAAATGTTGAGTTATAATCGTTTGGTGTAGGTAGTTGATCAGGGTTGTCTGGTTCCCTTCTGTCCCTGCTTGGTGCTCCTTTTTTAAGCCACTCCCCGCTCCCCATCTTGGGACTGGGGACACTTGTCTGCCTTTCTGGTTACTGTGTTCTTCCAATGTAGCCTGTATCAATCACAGAGAACACAACCCTCGGCCCTCTGTAGCCAGTGTGCCTCAGTCTGTCTGTTTATAAAGCTGGTCCAAGCCCTTCTCCCCTGGGGGCCTTCCCTGCTATTTGATGTTGCTGTGGTGGGGTTGACCCAGAGTGTAAAGACCTGCCTTCCCTCTCATCACCTTGGATTCTGAGAGTTCTGTGGTCCCTGGGGGTCCCCATGGGAGATCCATAGGAATGAGGAACCTTGGTTATGGCTTACCACAACATTCTCATCATGGTAAATGCCACCAAGAGAATGTCAGGATGAACAGAAGGGTCCCAAGGCATCTTGTCTGGTTTCTTGTGGTCTGAACACAAAGGAACCCCCTGGGCTCTTAGGGCTTGGATGGTTTGCAGCTGATGAGAGAAGAATGATTGGGTATTTCAATAAAATAAAGCAAAGCTCCAGACTGGACTCTGAGATGTGGTAACCCTAGAGGTTGGGCTGCCGCTGAGGGTGGAGGTTTTAGAGTGAAGGCAGACTTGGCTTCTGTCCTCAGTGCTACCCTTATGAAAGCTTCTTGGTGAGTCTTGCTTCTTTCCCTGTAAAATGGGTGTGTCCTTCTATTCAGAGGTACCATAAGCATGAAATGAAGCCACACCTTCAATCTCTGAGCCCAGACTCCAGCAGTTTCCAGAGTGTGGCCCAGTCTGTGTCACCTTCCAATTTCTTGGCCCTGTGAATAAACACTGTTCTCACTGTGGCTTGCTTTCAGTAGCACTTGCCCTTTGGCAAGACTTTAGAAAGAATAGTCTTCTTATAAAACAGGCACCATTAGCACTAATGCACTTAGGGTAACTTGGCCACAGTCTGCTTGGTGATCTGGGCCAGCTGCTTACTCTGGTTGGCTGCTAGGTATTCTTGGGCTTACAGAGTTTAGGGATTTGGACAATCAGATATAGGGGTCCATCGCTAGAATGAGGGCCTACACAGAGCTGGGGGGTTTACATACATATATTTGTGGCCTGTGCTGCTGGTCTTATTGTGAGGTTTGGCATCTGGATGCTGGAGAGGCCGTTGTTGGTCTTGTCCCCTGCTAGCTGTCTGAGGTGCAGATTGCTTCACCTGAGAGCCTTGATTTCTCTTCTTGTACAACTTTTCTCTGCATTTGCCTGGACTTTCATAGGTGGCCAATATTAAACTAATATTATCCAATATTAATATTACCTACAATTTGTCACCGCCTACCTATGACTCGTAGATGGCAAAGGCAGGATTATAATTTGGGTGTAGGTATCCATCATGGCTGTCATGGTCCTCATAGGCTTTGTCCTTGCAAGGCCCTCTTTTCCACAAAACAATGGAATTTTTTTGGTCCCAACATGAATGCAAACCAGGCTAGATGTGTGCATAGTTTTTCTTTTGATGCTAAAAAAAATTAAAGATTTAATAGGCTGCTAAATGTGTTACAACCTTTGGGTCCTATGCTGGGCTACTGGGTTTTGGGGGTCAGTGTCAGTGCCTCAAGAGAGGGTGGAGGGAGGGGAGAGAGTGCTTGGCTCCCGTGATCCTCTGTCTTTTCTTCCTGACAGCGCTGGTGGCCTCTGTCTACCCCCGCAAACCTCAGGCCGTGGAGCGCCACGTCCTTCCTGTCCTCTGGTACTTCCTAAACAAGGTGATCGGGAGCGCTGTCCCACAGGGGCGCAGAGGGGATGCCCGCGTGGTGGTGAGCCAGCTGTCCAGGGCCCTCCAGCAGCAAATGGGTACCCGGCTGCAGGACTTTGCCACGGGCCAGCCAAAGCAAGTGCTCAAACTGCTCCAGGAACTCTTAAACACAGAGTCCCCAGGAGGCAGCCGCAAGGTCACCGATGGAGGGGTGGCACCTGACAGCCAGACGGCTGCCAGCGCTTTCTCCCTTCAGCTGGATTCAAGAAGGGGCCCGAAATAGGCAATTGTTATTTTTTACCTTATTTTATTTTTACAATGGAATAATATTGCTTCCTTATAGTTCTGGATGTATACAATCTATTTTGAAGTAGAAATAAAATAATTACTTATTTTTCTAAGGTTTTCTTATCTTGTATTTTTGTAATCTCAGAGAATTTTCTAGCAAGTAGGATTGGGAAGCAAACAAAATAAAACATGACAACAATAAAACTCATTTCAGACAAGAGTGAGAGGAAGAACTAAGGCATGAAAGGGCAACACAGCTCGTGTGCTGTGGTCCACTTGTGTGCTGAGTTTCCATCTGGGAGCAGCGTGGGACGAGACCCCCAAGGCCCAGAGCCCTGGGTGGGCACTTGAATTCATTCCCTTTGCTACCAGGAGAGGGTAAGAGACTTCTCTGGGCATGGGGCACTGTGGGCCTGCAAAGTCTTCGGCACTGTGTCCGCTGGCCCAGTGGCACCTTCTGGCAGGATCTTCTTCCCAGCTTCTCAAGAGGTAGGGGAATCTGACGTGTGACGTACTAAAACCATGGCTTGCTCTAATGAGAACTGGAGGACGCTTCACATCTGAAACATGTAAGTGAAATTCTTGGTAGAGCATGAAGACCACTCATCATTCTGATGTCACTGGAAGCTGAGAAATCCACAGCAATTGGCCAAACTATGATTTGAGGGGTAGTGGAGAAGCTGGGAAACGTGGTCTGACTAGGGGAGGGGACCATCTTGGGCTCAGGCTCTGGACTCATTGGTTCTTAACTGGGCTGATGGTAGGTGTCCAGTGGTGTGGCCAGAGTCAGAGCTCAGGTCATTGCCTCAAACATGGGCACAATAGACCGGCAAGGGGAGGGAGAGGCCGCACTGATGACAGATCCGGATGACGGAGGATGGGCCTCATGCAGTGGATTTCCCAGCAGGCCCTTCTGGTGGAGCCTCAGCCCATTGTCACCTGATTCCAGATAAGACATTGGTTCCATACTGTGTTTTGAGCCCCTCCTGGGGAGCCTGGGAGCCTGTGGCCAGGTGGAGGTAGGCCTGGTCCTCCCTGCCCCCTGCGCTGAGGAGAAGCACTTCCTGGCTTTTATTGGGTGACTTGGTGGTTCTGGCTGCCGATCTGAGGGTGTCCCCAGCAGGGGCTTCTCTGTGACCACCTTGCTTTTTGTCCTTTCTGGCTGCACCAGACTAAAGATCTGCTGTCGTGGGAGCCATCAAGAGATGTTGGAGCAGCTGTTTTTAAATGTTCTAAATGTTTTATACAGTTCAATTAATTATGTTTGCTTGTGAGCTTTGGGCTTGGGTTGGGAGACCTGTATTTTCTGCTCATCAAGATCTTAGAACAGATCAAAATATTGCAGGAGTTCTCAGAGCTGAAAGAGCCCAGAAACGCAGTGCCTGGCAAGGAGTTTGAAGGCAGAAATTAACTTCAGCTGCACTGTCCTGTCTTTCTGTCTTCAATCCTTGTCTTCAGACATAAAGCTTCCCACAGATCTGGACCTGCCCTCCTGGGCAGAGGAGGGCAAACACCTGAACACTCCTAGGAAAGCAAAGAATAGATCTTTCACAGCTTCATTTTCTTCATTATTTCAGTTTTTAATCTATTGTGGGCAGCCAAGGCCTCTGCGACCCAACACTGCTGGTGAGAAGGCTGGGGCTGGGGCCCTTCCTTTGTCCTCCCTTCCCCCCATTCCTTTTCCTCTTCCCCCCCCACCCATCCTCTCCAGTCCCTTCAAGTCTCCCTTGGTATTTCTCTCTCCCCACCTCCCCCGGGGAAGGAAGCTGGGTGCCCTTCTCCTTTCCTGTTTACTCCCTCCACTCCTCCTGTACTCTTGCAGTTGAGGAGGAACAGTTTGGAAAGCAGAGAACAATGCTTCTGACCAAAAGCATTGCCCTTTTATTCTGCTCTGTTATGACCCTGGCAAAAAGAAGAGAGCTGAGGAGGGCAACTACAGGCTTTCTATTCTTGGTCGAGGGAGGAAGATGGAGACCAGATGTGGGAGACAGAAGGAAGAGCTGTGCTCAGAACTGAATGTACCCCGTGTCCTGGATCTGTCATTCTTCTTGTCATTCTTGAAGGAAGAGACTATATTTCATACTTCTTTATGAGGAAACTGAGATGCTTCAGTGGCTGTCTGAGCCAGTGCCCAGAGCCCTTTGGGAGTCTTGTTAAGTTGTGGACCTGGATCTGGCAGAAACCTCATCTTGGGAATCAGGCCTTAAGACAGCCAGAGCTTGGGGGGAGATGCCTGCTCAGGTCCCTTTGACTCTAATGCCCCAGACCTTCTCTTCTAGGAAGCTCTCTTACTCCAAAAAGTTGCCTTCTTTGGGTCATTTGGAGCCTTTTGACTTTTTTTTTTTTTTTTTTTTTTTTTTGCAGTACTGGGAATTGAACTCAGGGCCCTGTGCTTGCCAGGCAAGTGTTTATTCTAATGAGCTATCTTCCCGGCCCAGTTGGAGCCTTTTGAAAGGATCAGGTGAAGTCCCATGGATCCCTGGAGTTGGTCTGATCCTAGAGTTTGCCCTAAAAACTTCAGAGCACAGAGCGTTTGCTTGGTCAGCTCTGATCATCAGTGAGTGCTGAGAACACTTGGCTATCAGAACATGGTCTCTGGTGGGGATAGAATTTGTGCAAATACACAAAGACCAACTAGACAGGAAAAGCAGACTCTCCAGAAGTTGCTATAGCTTACTAATGTGCTGGCAGAGACTCAATAGCAGGCTAGCAAGGGCTGAAGCTTGATAATGACTTAGGAAGGTACAGTTTCAGTTGTGCTTTTCGTAGGGGCTGTTGGCATGGAGAAGGTGCAGGTACTTTGAGTGGTTGGTGGGTTGCTTGTGTCACGCATGATGCTCAGCGAGGTGGGACCCCCGGGTTGTGTGCCAGACTTGCTGGATGAGGACCTCAGCCGTTCTCATCACTGCCCCAGACTGAAGACCTCTGCTCTAGGCGCAGTGCTCTCTCCTCAAGCTCACAGGCTACGCCAGAGCTGGGAGTTGGCTGCCCTAAACCAGAATTGCTTAGGGGAGGAGGGAGGAAACAGCTGCCTCTGGAGAGGAAGGCTAGACATCTGTAAAGCACCAGGCAGCCCCTCGGTGGTGACTGCTTCTAGGTAGGCTCCAGGCAGGGCCCCAGCAGCAGCCACATGCAGCACTGTCAGAACTGGTGTTGTTGAATCAGGGAGTCATGGGGCTGTTTGGTCACCATCCCTGGAACTTACTCAGGGGTGGTCTGGTTTCCAGTGTCCATCACCTGCTGTTTCAATGAAAGGCTGTAACATTGGAAGGTTTTGTTTTGTTTTAATCATGGCTTTATAATTACCTCTCTGCGGGCTGACAGCTGTTATTAGCATCACCTTGAGTTCTCCTTGAGAATTTTACATCCAGAAAGCAATCCAGCACCTCCAGGGTGGTGTCAGAAGCTGTTAGAGAAACAATAGCTTTCAAAAGCCACTAGGTTTTATAAACACAGCCAATGCTGTCCCCTTTCAAAGGAGGAAAAGAAGATAAATAATTTTCATGAAGGCAATTTATTTCCCGGGGTCTGTATTTCTTTTCTTCCGTCTCATCTGCAGGCTTTACCATTCTGGGGCTCTGCACTAAAGTCAGTGCTGGCTCCGGAAGGAGGCTGCAGCTGTTGTTTCTGGGGATTTTCACCTGGAAACCATGGCAGGGGTTCATGGCAATGAAAACCAAAGACGTTTTGGAGAAAGATTTTTCTTTCTTCTCCCCTAATGCTAGAATCTATGTGATAGGTGTGTGTGTCTGGGAGGCAGGAGGAGGGGAGTGGCAGAGGTTTGCAGAGGTGATTACTGTTTAAAATTCTCCTGGGAGTTTTTAGTTTCCATCCAAACTCGTTTAAGAGTAGTGGTTAAAATTATAACTGGAATTTGGTTGTGTATGAAAAATAATTTTCTATTTCTAAGTAGTGGAGAAAATGGAGATTTTTATTTATTGTTTTCCCAAGTAAGACTGGGCTTCTGGGTAAGATGGTACAGGTCTATAATCCTAGCACTTGGGCTGAGGCAATGAGCACAAGGCCAGCCTGAACTGCCTAGCAAGATCCCTGACTCAAAAAAGAATACTGCACCATCTTATTGTGGAGCTGCCCCTGGAAGGACCTGGTGGGTGCAGTGGCTTTGGAGTGGAGCCTGGCTGGTGTCGTAGAGTGTTCTGGAACAATGGGTAGACCCGCTCTCAGCCTCGTTTGTTTTTATTCCTTTGTAAAAGGTATTGAAAAAGTACTTTGCTCATAATCTCATAGGATTTTCCTCCAAAAATGTAATGAAACAATATAGGCAACTGTATTTTTTTTTTAAACTTTAAACAGAAAATAGTAAAAAAGAACAATAAAACAGAGTTTCAAAACAGGCTAGCCGAAGAGTAACAATAATTAATAAGTTGAGTATTGTTATATTCATAGTAGTTGTTTAGAGTACAAAATATTGTATTCAAAGAAGTATTAGCACAAAAATTTCTTCTCAACAAACTAAGAGAAACTAGCTATAAAACTATCTTAACTCATATATATATGTGTATATATATTTTATTATATATACATATTTATTATATATACATATATATTTTATTATATATATAAAAATTATATATATATATATATATATATATATATATATATATATATATATATAATTTTTCCCAGTCCCCTTCTCCCAGACAATTATATTTGGGAAGAATGGAGTGTTGCACACAAAGAAAGGTCTAATTATTATCGACCCAAGCCTCGGATCTGTCAGACCTGCTGTTTAGCTCCCAAGTTCTTGACCACCATCTATCTACTTGACAGCCAATCCTGAGGCCCCACCTGGAGACCTGGAGGTGAATGAGATTGAACAGCTTCTCCCCCATCTCCCCAGTATATTTGGTGCATGGACTAGAGATTGCCAGCACAATGTTTTCAAGTCTTCTCACTTTGAAAGACACAGAGCCCTTCAAAGGAGGGAGTCAGTTCTTGCTGGGTTTGGTAGTTGCTCTTGACTTTCTCTAAGGATCAACGTGCAGTTCTGGGATGAGGGGGAGATGAAGCAGAGTTCTTTGCTCAATGAGAATCTTAAAGAGCAGAGATAAGAAGATGTGGCCATTAAAGACAAAACTAGAGAAAATGCTAAGAATGGACATGGGAAGGTCAGCTCCCCAAGATGGCTCAGGAAGGTGATTTAGGAGAAGATGCTGTGCTCAGGTCCTGCAGGTGGCAGGAGAAACAGGCTGGCCTTTTGTCACTGCTTTCCCAGTGAAGAGCCAAGCCCAGAGAAGCCTGGTCACAGAGTGGGGTCAGGGTGGTGTCAGGACCCAGGCTCCTATTCCTACTCCTTATCTTCCAGAGGGACGTGAGTAACCACGTCCCCTGCATCCTTCCTTTCTTTTTCTCCTCTAACTCTCCTCTTTTCTTGGGTTCTTTTTCCTCCCATTGGGGATACCAGTTTTGACCATGGGCACTAACTGAGCCCTGTGAGTGCTGTCAGGTGAGCCAAAACCAGGGCCTGTCCCAAATGCTGGACTTTAGGAATGCCTGAGATGACAACCATCAGACCCACCGGCTGGATCAGCATCGTCACCCAATGCCAGGCCCAGAGCATTTCTGTCCATGAAGTTACTTTTTGGACTCCAGGACCATAATCAAGCCAGCAAGGTCCAGCGTTCTCCATAAAACTGGATTAAAGTGCTGAGTGAATTAACTGTTTGCTCCTCCTTGTGTGCAATGCATCTTTAATTACATTTCATAAAAATGTCTGGATGGATTGATGAGACCTTATTTAAACTTTAGGTAGGCACAGGGAGCAGATGATAGTGCAATATAACATGTTCTGTTAATATAGTCTCTGAACACATTTATTTTACAGCAGTTCAACGGAATCTTTGATGTGGGGCTACTTAAAAATATATTACCTTTGAAAAGATTCCCCTTGGAAGATAGAGTGGGTGCCTGGCAGCTTGGGAGCATTCGGCTGGATGATTAATTGACAAACATGTCAACAGGTATAATTCACCACGCCGAATCCCCTGACACATGCAAAGCGCTATTTTCTTTTAGAAAAAGAATATATTTCTTGAAATGCCTTTCAGTCACGTTGTGGAATTTATGAAGCAAATCTTGTCTGACATAAGCTCTTCACAATGAAGGCAGTGTCTCTTTGGCCTGTCTTTCCCCATCTTCTATCAGCGTGGATTATTTTAGGTGTTGGGTGGGGTGTGCGATGGGGGGTGGTAGAAAAATAAATGCTACTTATAGTAAAAAAAGGTGGAGACCCAAGTTGCTGAGAAGGGTTATGTTTTATCTGGAGGATTGTATTTATACTTGTTCTGCTGGGCCATTATATTTATCTATCTATCTATCTGTCTATCTATCTATCTATCTATCTATCTATTTATTTATTTATTGTCCTCCATGAATTCCTTTGATGGAACAAGAAAACTGTGTGCTTCTCTTGGGGCAGATCTGTTTGCTATGTTACTAATACGTTGGATAAAGTCCTGGCCAAGTGCCTCTCTGTCCACAGCTCTGGGGTCCCACCCAAGTATGGAGGAAAAGGGCTGTGTGTGTGTGTGTGTGTGTGTGTGTGTGTGTGTGTGTGTCTGTGTGGAGGTCCTCCATGTGTTTATACCCAATGTTCCTTCTCGTCTTCTAATTCTATAAAGAAAACAAACATAGAGACTCCTGAGTCCTTCAGGTTGAATCTATTGGTTTAATTGAAAAACAAGGAATAATTGTCTTCTGTCCTGTCTCAAGTAAAGGGATAGAGTTGATCCAGTAAAGATAAGGTTCTTTGCTGGAGGGGGACAGGGTGAGCAAGAACAGCCCAGCTCAAAAGTGTAGCATCAAGCTTGCCCTCTGTGGCCGCCAGCAATGGGCTCTCTGAGGCAGACCTATAGATACGGGTTTGGGGAAAGGCCCAGTCTTGGAGGGACAATGAATTAATGCCAAAGAAACTGGAATGTTGTGGTGGATTTAATTTCTCTTGTGCAAAGTCTGATTCACATGTAATTTATGCCAGGCGTGGTTAGCACACTGGCTAAACAGCCTCTCCCAAACAACAATCAACCAAACCAACCAACTCTACACCATCCACATCTTTGAAACATCTGCTCTTGTGGCAGCTCAGCGGTGCTTTTATTTTGACCTTCATTATCTGCAGACCCCAGCTGCTGGGCCTTGGTAACCTTCTCCATCTCTCCCAAGAGAAACTGATTTGGAATGTCCAAGGCTTTGGGAACAGGGCCGCACAAGGAACTATGCCAGGTCATTGTCCCTGTTGCTTGGACCTAGTGGCAGGCTGGGCCTCTCATTTATATCACATGTAGGGACAGATGGCAGGGAGCTAGCACCATGCTGGGGCAGGAAGGCTCTCAGTAAATGAAGAAGTCCTCCAGCGGGATAAGGTGGTACCATCGGCTGTTGCTCCATGGGTGATGGCGGAAAGTAGGAGCTATTGTCCCCTTCTCTGCTGACTGTACCATGGCAGGGGTGAGGGTGAGCTCTGCTAACCTAGCCAGGGACAAGGGCAACCTCCAGCCTCAAGGAGCCTCCTGCCGTGCACACTCACAGAGGGCAGCAGGTGATGTCACATGGTCCCTGGCTCCTAGCTGCCCACGTCTATCTCTTATCATCACAGTTGCGGGCAAGGGACTCAGCCAGCAATGCATTTAACCTACCCAAACCTCCTGCAGTAGAGGAGGTTGGCCCAGGCAGGTGACTCATCTCACTTCCTTTCTGGCTGATCTGGCTTTGCTTTGTATCCTGGTTTCAGAAATGAGGCCCTGTGATTACACCCACCTGGTACCCAGGGTCCTCCACTATGTCTCCATGTGGGCCTTGCAGCTGGGCTTCAGGCCTCCAGGGATCCTGAGCCTGAGCCTTAGCATAGGGTGCCAGCACCTCCTGACCAGTGCTCTCTGAAGCCACTTGCTTGGGAGCTGGATCTTACAGGCCACCCAAACCATTTGCTTCCTGCTTACTCAGCTGGCCCTGCTCACCGAGGGCTCATTTTCTTGTTTCCCCCACTGGCTGCCTAACCATGTAGGGACTGCCCAGCTCCACAGCAAGGTTTCCTGAACCAGGTTTCTTCTCAGGCACTTGCCTCTTCCTCAGCCACTCCCATTGCCTCAGGTGGTTCCCAGGCACCTACCCAGCCTTGTCTGGTGATGGGGCAGTGCTCTGAGCTCAATGCAGCCTTATTAGCAAATGTGAGTGAACAGCTGACCATGCACAGACATTGTCCAATATAGAAGGTGAGTATAGTCCCTCTTGGTAATGCAATCATTGGTTCTTTAGGGTTTTTAAATAGATAAGCCCTGTCAGCCCTGTATTAGTAACTGGACAAGGCAGATGAGATTCATTTATTCATTGCCTGTCCTGGAGGGAAGCCAGCTGGAGTCCCTAGGACTCAGGTTAACATGTTCTTGAGCCCATGAATTATTTCAACAAGAAAGGATTTGAGGCCTATAATTTCCCCAAATTTAAAAAATCAGCTTTGCAGCAGATCCGGAGGACTGCCCCTTAGCTGTACTTGTGGGTGAGAATTCTTGTCTTTGACAGCCCATTGAGTTGGCATTGAATCACTCAATTATTGAAAATTCTTCTCTAAATATAAAGTACTCCACAGCTTCTGATGGAAAAATTCCAAAATCTGCAGCAAATATCTAGCTCATTGGCAGAAGCAGGTTTCTGGCATGAGCCACCATTCTTTACTTTCATTACTGGAGGAGAGGTTTCGCAGATGACCCGGGAATCAAGTTGGCCAAGAAGCCTTGGGGAGACAGACTCACGAGTGTGTGTCTCACCCACTTGGTCTCACAAACTCCTGGTGTGGAGAATGGAGCCTTGTTTGGCAGGCTTGGTCATGTGGGTGTGCTGGGTGGCGAGAGCATTTGGTACCCACAGAGGCCCAGGGCAGCCAGGCTGTCCCTGGGAGCTGAAAGCGCCGAGTGGGTGGCTCTGCGGCTGAGCTCTGTGGGTGGGAGTGGAGAGGCGTGGGCTGTGTGTTCTCATCCGCCACAATTACCTTGTGTCAGGAGCACTTAGCTTCATAAACAAAGCTCTTAATGGGAACTTCAGGGCTCTGTCCCCACTCAGCCTTCTAAAAACAAAGCTTTGCCACCCTTTGCAGAATGGTGTGTGTGGAAGGCAGGCAGGGGGCGGAATAATGAGGTAAAGAGACTGTAATGAAGGCAGCAGATTCCAGGGCCGTCATACCTGTGCCAAGCTGTTCTCTATTCTCTCCTTGCTTGTAAGACTCTGACATGACACTTGAGGAGCCCTCCCCCAGCACCTTTGGTTTTCTATTTGCACAGCAGGAGGATGCTATTTATTTCATCCATTGTTGTGAGGATTAAATGATTTCGTGATTCCCATATAAAATACCTGACCCATGGAGCCCGGGCTGTGTTCCTCTCCTAAAGTAAGGCGAGCCCTTGAATGAATAAAAAGTGTCACCGTGGGGTCTAAAGTTTTGGTTAACCTCTGAGTCTGGAGGCAAAGTAGGATTTGGAACTGAAAACTGCCATTGTTTATAGTTAGTTTAGCAGACCCACTGAAAGTGCTATGTCTAGAAGGCCACTGCAGGACACAGGTGTGGGAGTCGGTCTGCGTGCCACGTAGGGGCAGCGTAGGTGCTGGGGTGACTGGAGCCATCTCCTTGTGCTGAGGCTGTTCCTTGGGCTAAGACTTGTCCTGGGCATGGCTGGTGCTGGTGTCCGGCTGCAGCCTGTGGCCAAACACGTAGAGGTCTGGGGGAGAAGCCTGCCTGCTGCCACCGCCCTGCAGTTCTGGGGCACAGGGGCCGCTCCAAGGTGCCACATCCTGTGTGGGGCTGTCCTTGCTGCTGCTGTTGCTGCTACTGCAGAGAGAAAAACCAAGGTCAGCTCAGACCCTCCTCTGCTGTTGCTTCCTGCTCCGCCCTACCCACACTGTCCTCTGTGTGTGCCTCTGCGCCTTCTCCAGTGAAGCCCAGTGGCTCACCCTTGGCGATGGCCCATCTTTCTGTGTCAGGTATGTCTGGCTGGGCTGTCCTTGCTCTATGCTCACCTGCCCACTTGCTGTGGTCGGGCCTGGTGGGAGCCAGCTCTTAGCTTTGCAGCTGGCAGGCTGAATCTTGTTCTGTCCCCTGCCCAAGATCTCCTGCTGGTTTGAACAAAGCAACTCCCTCAGGAGCTCTGGGAGCTGGGCCTGTATTTTGTTTTTGTTTCTTGAGCACTTCTTGTTTAATAAAGGAGTAGGCTTAGCTAGTTGAATTAACAATAAAGGTAATAGCAAGGGAAAAAAACAAAATCCAAAACCCACAAAGACAATAAACAAAACCAATCCTGTTTTCACAGCTGCCACCCTTTTACTAAACGGAATGAAATGGATGGAAGATGCCTGCTCCAGCCTTGCCCAGGATTCAGCTAGAATAGAGTTTCCCAGCTGCTGAGTAGGGCTGTGGCTGGGGAAGGAACCCTATACCATCCTCAATCTGACCAGGCAAGCTTTGGAAAAGAAGGGAGATTGGCAGGAAACAAGTCAGGTAGAGGAGAACGATGTGGACAGCCATGTTGGCTATCTGCTGGCAGGCGGGCCTCCAGGTACCTTGCGGAGGCTGGAGTCTGGCTCCAGGAGTTCAAATTCTAGCTGTGTGATCCATAGCATGTTAAATAATCCTGTGAGCCTTAGTTTCCTTCTTTATAAAATGGAAATTGTAAGAACACCGACCTTGTAAGTATCAATGTTGGATGAAGCGTGTGAATCTCCTGGCAGGTAACTAGCATCTAAGTGTTGCAGGGTAGGAAGAGGGGTGGCACGGGTCCCTGGCTTTCAGGCAGTGAGGACCCTTTCATGTGCCTTTGAGCATGTTGCATCTGAATTGGTGTCTGGTCCCATTTCACGCCCTTGCCAGTGTTCAGAACCTTGTGGTTAGTGGGCCACTGTTGTCCCTCTGTCCTCCCTGGACTCTGGGGCATGTGACCCACCTCTGCTGCTCCTCTTCTGGAGCGGCTGGTAGAAATCACCGGGAAAGCTTGGAGAAAGCCCACAGCCTGCCATTCTGGGCCTGAAGGTCAGACCTGGTGACTATTTTCCTGGTTGTCCCCCTCTTTCTGGAATTTCTGGCCACAGAGCAGCCTGAGGCAGGTCTCATTGGCTCAGGCCAGGAAAAGGTGAGAAGTAGCATAGTCCCAGGAGGCAGTGTGGGGTGCAGTACCCCAATACTCTGAGACCTTGCAGGGATTCAGCGAAGCTTATGGAACCAACATCCTGAGGATGTCTCCAGGGATAGAAGGGTTCCAGGGCCCACAATCAGGAGGATATAAACATCACTTGCATCTTTTCAAAAGGCTCATGTCTAGTACAGGTGACAGGACAGGAGGCAGAGCCCATTGCAGTTGCAGGCTCATTAATCCTGCCATGCCTGCCTCACCAGAAGTCCCAGCAGGCACATCTGTGTCCATGTAAGTTGCCGCGTATGATCTTGGGAAATCCGTGTCTAGGTGCCTAGTGTCATCTTCCCATGCAGAATGGCAGAAAAATATACTTGTCCTCTACAGAGAGGCAAAGGCTTTCTGCCATTACAGCTAGAGTTTCTGATTCCAGACTCCAAATTCACACCCTGGGGTGGGGCTGAGTGTTTTCCTATAGTGTGATCTGTGTGTGGAATGGCTGAGTCATGGTCACACCAAGAGGCAGGGGAATGGGGCAAGTTGGTGACTTTCCATATGACCTTGGGCAGGTTCCTCTTTCAAGCTAGAAGGAACCTTCCTCTCACCCCAAAAATTGAGATTCAGGGCATAAAACAACCATTTAGGCTGCTGTATTCTGAGGAGAAGCCTTAGAAAAGGGCATTATTTTCTTCTTGAACAATTTTATGTTCTTGAGCAACTTTATAGCTCCTGCTGTTTTAAAATGTTAGTGTTTTTAATTAATGCCATTTTATTGTCCCTGTTCTTTCAAGCTCTTCTCCTGAAGGGCACAGTTTTAGAAATCTAATAACAGAATAAGTAGGTAGTGTGAGGAATAATGCATTAACATTTATAGAGGTTCTTAGATGAAAGCCACTGTACTGTAGGAAGCCCATTTTGAATGTAAGAAAAGAGCAGTGTTACATTAAGATTCTTGCAAAAATAATCAATATTTCATTTCTTTCAAGTGGCTGGGGAGGTTTGTATAACTATTATCATGCACAACTTTCCTGAGATAATATCTTTACTAAAAATTGACTGTCGCCTACTTTGTAAAAAATTACCATTTATACCCGGACAGATTGCAAAGGCTGCACCGTGCGTCACACGTGCAGAAGTTCACTGCAGATTTACACAATTGTGAGTAAGGCAGAGACAGCAAGAACTGCAGTTGGTTGGGCTTTGTCTGATCTGCATCTAGACATATCAGTAAGAACTCTTCTCTAACAGGCTTCTGATGGACGTCCCCCCCCCCCCGTATAGTCTGCAAAATAACCACTCGAGCAGATGAGTGATCCCCCCAGGGCCCATGGGCGCCTAACGGACTCACGTGTCCTTGTGGCCCCATGCGGAGTACTCTTGGCACACTGGCCTGTCACATGTAAGTTACTTGCGTCTGCGCAGAAAGGCACAGTCAGAACAGCCTGCTCAGGGAAGGGACGGCAGCACTTTCCCCAGAATGTGGTACTTGGCACTTGTGAGGCTGCTTGTTCTTACTTCACAAGCCTCTGAGGTTGGTGAAAGGGCAGGGGGCTAGGTCCCTAGGGGAATGGGAAGGCCAACACTCATATTCTATGCCTCCAGCACTAGCCCATTTTCAAGGTGTGGTCTGCAGACTTCTGAGTAACTCGCGGTGCGTTCAGGGCAGCCCTTAGGTCAGGCCTGTTTCCTTGATAATACGAAAATGTTACTTCCCTTTTTGCTTATTTTCAGGAATGTGGGATCAAGCTTCTGGAGCCCATCCAGTGGGTTGTATCATCCCAGACTGGCTTCAGAGCAGATCTCAGGGCTCAGCTATCTTCCTAGCTGTTGAGCCAGACCCAACAAAATTTGCAAAAATGGAAGACAGTGCCACTCCTTTGACTAACTTTTTGGTTGTTGTTGCAGAAAACAGGCTTTTCATAAGAACATGTTCTTTGTGTTAGCATGGTGATGATTTATCCTTTAATAACTGACAAATGGTTTACACATTTCTCAGCTTTAATTTCTGTTACAGTAAAAATGTGTGGACTACGTTCCATACACAAGAGGCTCTTGGGGGTTCTCAATACTTTTTTTTTTGTCTTTTTGTGACAGGGTATCATTATATAGTTCAGGCTGGCCTTCAACTCACTTTGTTTGAAGGCCAGGGTCTCAAACTCTCAACAATCCTGCCTCAACCTCCTGAGTGCTGGGATTACAGCTGTGTACCACCATGCCCAGCTAGTAATTTTTTTAAATGTATTTAGTACAGGGTCTCACTGTGCAGCTTGAACTTGTAGTGATCCTCCTGTTTTCATCTTCCCCAGTGCTGGGATTACAGGCGTATGCCACCACACTTGGTCTTGGTGGCAGGCTCAGTGTGCCCAGGAGGTAGGGCTGGCAAAGCATGTGGTGCTGGGGATCGAACCCCAGTCCCTACGCTTTCCTAAGCAGGCGCTTAGTCTGCTGAGCTATATATTGCTGGCCCTGCAGCTAGTAACTTTTAACCACCAAGCCAAATAGTGACCAGGTAGTTTGCTGGACCCAGTGCATAAGAAACAACAGAAACCAGCTGCTGGGTCCAGACAGAGCTGGAGCCAGCTGGCCATTGGCATTTCCTTTCACCATTCTCTCATCTGTAGAGTGAGGGGGCTGTCAGGTGGGCTAATTTGGTTTTTATAATCTTTAAACAAAAATACAACAGAGCTTCTTTTCTGCTAAGATCTTTCTCAGGAGCCCAAAGTATTCCAGATAAATGCTTGGTCTCACATGGGGGAAGCAGGGCCACTATTCTCCATATCTCTTTCCCACTTGCCTTTTTTCTTGGGGCACAGTTTGAGAACTACTGACCCTGACAATCCACAGGGCCCAGTCCCTGTGCTCTTCTCCCTTCCAAATACCCAAAAGGTAGTGACTCAAAGATATTTCTTACCTGCTTTGCCTGGGCTGGGATTCCCAAGAGGCACCAGTGGGATTGGAACCAGGCCGCTGAAGTTGGATGCCCAGCGGGTGGTGGGGAGCTGTCCTTTTGACGAAAGGCAGGGGATTGAGGGAACACAGGGCCATTCTCCGCTGTGACTCTGCTTTCGTCTGTGGCCTGGCACTGCTCCTCCAGCATATCGCTTGGGCCCCCAGAGGGGCCCCAGGCTCTGGTGGCAGTGACTGTGTGGTCAGTGGGCAAGCTGCTGAGAATGGTGACTTGGCTTCAAGCAGAGGTGGGGAAAGGGTGGCAGATACCTTGGCTGAGGGACCTCGATTGTCGTCGGAGTCTCTGGTCTCATTCTGCTCCTGAGATGTGGACACTGGTGGGGACGGGGAGGGAACCGAGGAAGGGGAGCTTGCCTCCTTGTGCTCAGCAGGAGGGCTCCCTGGAGGTGGAGACTTGTGTGGGTGTGGCAAAGGTCCCTTCTTTGCTGGTGCTGGACTCAGCACCTTGGGGCTCACGGGTGGGCTGGGAGCTCCAGCACTGAGTGGTGGGTTGGGGGAGCTGACCACAGAAGGGAGATTTGGCTGGGCAAGTCCACGTAAGGAGGGAGGGCCGTGCAGTCTCCTGTCTGCTGGGGGCACCCAGTGTGCCTTTGTAGGAGAGGCCTTGCTGACCACTAGGGCATTTCTCTCTCGGCTCAGCCTAGAGGCCTGTGTAGAATGAGTTCTTGTGACTCTGACCAGGCTGGGTTCTGAGGTCCTGCTTTGCCCAGACGTAAGGCTGGTGTGGTGCCAGGCAACTGTCCTCTGGGGGTTCTTGGAGGGGCTTGTGGCCTTGGCTGCTTGGGCCTGGCTCCTAGCCTTGCCCCTCCGCTCTGAGTCTGTACTGCCTGCTGGTGGGAGGCTGGGCTCCAAGGCAAGCCTCCTGGGGTCGCTGCCATTCTTGGTGCTTGCCAGCCCCGTGCCACGCAGCTTGGCGGAGCTGGCAGTGCTCTTGCTGGGCAGCAAGTCCATGGGGTCCATGGAGGCTCTCAGCTTTGAGGAAGCCCGCGTTCCTCTGGAAGAACCAGACCTTCCCATTGCTGGTGCTGGTGTCCTTGCCGGGGAGCTCCCTGCTGGAGTGCAGGCTTCTGGAGGCTCCAGAGAAGCGAATGACTTATCCATTAGGATTTCCAGAGGTGGTGGAGGGAGTTGCTCGGAGTCCCCCTCTGTTTCACAACATGTGTCCTCACTCTTAGGTGCTTCTGCTGTGGGGAAAGGAGAAAAACCAGGCACCAATGGCCTCCAGCCTGTATCTGCTTTGAGATAGTTGCTACCCACTGCTGGGGAAATTTGGGGCTTGGGATACAAAGGAGCAAGCCCCCTGTAAATGGGAAATCTAGGAGGCATGATGGGGACCCCCCACCTCCTGCGACAGGGGCTTGACCCCGAGTTCTTAGTGTCCCCTGGTATCCTCATGCACTCGGCAGAACTGAAAGTTTCAATAAGTTTTTTGACTGATGTTCTGGTGGGGCATCCTCTGACAAGCCAGTCCTTGGCTCCAGATGCCTCGCTGTCCTTCTCAGCTGATGGGACAGCATCTGGAAGCTTCTCAGTGGTTCCCTGCCATGGCTGTTCACCTTCAGGATGGGCACTGCATCTCTGCCAGATGTTTTTGTCCTGACTGGGCAAAATGCTGAAGTCCTTGTCAAGGGATGCCTTGAGCTTGCTGTTGGTGGTGCTTGGGCTCACCCTGTAGGTGCTGGGGAGCCTCGGAGCTGCTGGCCTGGCTTGCAGAATCTGCTCTTTGTTCTGCCCCTGCCGTTTGGCATCCATGGTATAAAACACCTCCAGCCTCTGACTGAGATCTCTCTGCACCCTCTGCAGCTCCTGGAGAGTGGGGTCTTCTTCGGGGCTCTTAAGACACCCCTCTGACTGGGACCTTCTCTGCCTTTCGGGGGCCCTCCTGCTGCCGCTGACTGTGCTAGGTCTTGGTGGAACTATTGACCTTCCATCCTCTTCCTCAGCCCAGTTTTGATGCCCAGAGGGGATAGGAACAAACTTGATCTTTTCACTGATGGCTTCCTTCATCTTCAGAGTCATCTCTTGGGCCTGGGGGCTCTTAAGCTTCCTGGAGCATGGCTGAAGGAGGCTTTCCCTGTCAGAAGGTGAGGACTGGGGCCTTGAATGTGGGGCTCTTTCCTGCCCTATGCGTAAACTCATGCTGCTAACTTCATTGTCCTCCTCCTCTGAGCTGCTGTCCTCACTGTCCCTGAGGGATGGAGGAGCCATCAGCCTGGAGCTTTTAGGGAGATGTGCTTTTGTGGGGGCTGCAATCCCTAGAGAGTCATATGGCATGCTATTGCACACCAGCAAAGGCCTGGAGGCAGTCCTTTCTGGGCCTGTGGTGGAGGGGCATGGCCTTCTTACTTCACCCTGTGTTGCTGGTCGAACCTTTGTCATGGGAGGCCTTGACAGTGGACAGTCCTGTACTCTGTCTGGACCTGCCCAGAACGGACCTTGCTGCCAGGCCTGTCCTGACAGACTGGCCACCATTTGGGGTGAAGTCTTCCATTTCAGTTCTGCGGGCTCTGATGCAAAGTCCCAGCTAGCTTGCTTCCCCAGGTTGTCCATGGACTGCATGGACTCATTGTCAGCACCAATGCCACTGTCCTCAGAGCACAAGGGCAGATCTCGTGGCCCAGGGTCACTGTGGCCACTTGTGAAGCTCTCCAGCTGCACCAGTGTCCTTAGGAGGCGTTCCTCCACACCCCTCTTCACACTCAGCTTATTTTTCAAGTGGCTTGCAGTGGAGTAGAGGTAGCCACTGGAGCCCTCCAGTAAGCTGCCAGAGAGGGTGGACACTGTGCCATGGAGCCCCTGTAGCTTGCTGACTGTGTATTGCAGGAGCTGTTGCAGGAGGTCTGGCTGTTCCTGGGGATCTCCTTTCCTCAATGGCCAAACCAGATTGTCCCTAACCTCCTGGAGGAGCACTTCTCCATCCCTAGAGATCTCCCCCAAGAGCTGGCTCACCTCCTCAAAGCACAGCAGCAGGAAGCGGAGCATGGGCTGTAATAGCTCTCGGGTCTGGGTGGTCTGCTGGATGAGGTGCACGATTGCTTCGTATTTGGAGAGGCTGGAGTGCAGGTAGGTGTAAGCATGCTGGTGAGCCTTGACCAGGGGCTCAGGGAAGTCTACTTTGCCTGCTGACTCCAGAGCAGGGAAGGTGGTTTGACCTGGTTTGGAAGTCTTATGAGTAATACTTTGTACACTCTCTTTCCTGGGAAAGGCTACCTCTTGTGTCCCATGGGAGCCTGCTGTAGTGAATGCCATATCTTCAGCCATATGGGAATTTTGGGTCTCTGGCATCAGTCCTTGCATATCTCCCATGAGCTGACGAAATCCTTCAGCCATGGTTTGAGTCCTCTTGGAATTTGACAGCTCCTCTGTCAGCCTCTGTCCCTGGGGCAGGCTCCCCACAGTATCATAGCAGGTAGAACTTTTAACCAGCAAAGGGACAGAAGCCCTTTTCCTGCTCTTCTGATGTCCTGGCGAAGTCACTTTAGGCTTTTTCATAAACTGAATGCCACTCTTTGCAACGGTGTTTACAGTGTCACTGTGTGAAGGCGTGCAACCCATGATTTCAGCTGAGTCCACCCACAGTCTTCACAATTTCCCATGAATCATCTGGGAAACAGGAGCAAGAGACAGTCTCACTGGTGATCCATCCAGGCGGTTAGAGAACAAAGTCCTTTGAAGTCCAGGGTGCAAGGCCTAGATGTGGACCAGGATCTTCTCACCTACCTGGTCTCATTGTGAAAAAGGAATGGTGGCTGTCATCTGCATTTTTCTAAGTTTTGAATCTTCTGCTGTCAGTGAGAAGTGGAACAATTCTGAAGCACCTAATCACATGGATTATGAGCCTGTGTTTTGCTTGTTTCTTAACAGATGTGGATGGCAAGTGGAGCTTTAAGCCTATTAGGTTAATCATGCCCTAGCCAGTCAGCACTCACAGTGTGTTCTAATATAGAACTTCTCAGCATTTACTATCTTGGGAAGCGGATTATTTTTGCATGTGCTTATGCTTTTAATTCTGTTCAGATGCCTGCCATATGAAACCTAGAGAAATTAGCTGTGATTGTGAAAGCCTTTAGAAGAGATGCATTTGTGGATGAGAAGAGAGGGTTTGACGATTATAGACTCTAGAAGTAAAGTGACCTTCACAGCTTACCAAGGGCAAACCAGAGGAATGTGCTCTAATCTGCTGTTATCAAGATGCCCCTCCCAACACACAACTGACAACAGCCAATCGGTGCATTGCTGCTTCTGGGCTTGTAAAACCCTGCAGCTGTAGTGATGGACATCTTTGACTAGTAAGGTGGTGAATGAGCAGGGCACAATTGCCTTCCTCTATATTAGCACATTGAGTTAGACAGCAGGAAAACTGCCCTTCCTGGCTTGAAGGGAGAAGACAGGAAAAGTTACTGTCATGTAAAGTTTCAAGCCAGTCACTATGGACTGCAGTGACTCGGGCCAATGCTCTCCTGGGAAGAGGTTTTTAATCAAACTTTTCTCCTAGGAAAACAAGCTACACTTAGGCAGTGGAGAGTTATTCAGTCATTAGGACTAGAACTCAAGGGGAAAAATGTGTTTTTCTTTTCAAGCACATCTTTCTTTCTACTCAAGCTGAGTGGAACGCTCTTGCCCTTGGCCACGAGTATTAGCTACCTGTTTAAAATTCCTTTTATAAGCCTCACTTGCTGTCAGTAAAGTCTAGAGCAAGAATTTAGAGCAGGGAGACATGAGTTAGGATCTTGACATCTTATCCTTTGAGTAGGTGGCATTTGCTAAGGCAGAGATCATCTTTCAAATGGGGACAGTGGTGCCTCCTGGGGGTCAGGACTTGGTTGAGTGCTTTAACTGGGACCTGGATAAGGGTAAGTATTAAAAATAATTCCTTATTCCCCAGAAGCTAAGCCTACCCCTTCCCTGAATTGTCTGGAAATAAACTCTAGCTATTGGTCTTGGAGTTCTCTAAATTTGACTTCTTTGTTCATTTACTATCCCATGTCTCGGCAAAATGGCCCTGTGTTTGGTGCATGGCTGCCCTAGGGCTTTGCTAAGGCTTCAGTGTGCAATTTCTCCGCTCTTAAGCACAGTGACACAGTGATTCCCCAAGTTTGAAAGAGGCTTTTAGTTCCCATTTCCCATTTTTGGACATTTGGGTCATTGGCAGTGTTGAACATTCCCAATAGAAAAACTACTGTCTCGAGCATCATCACTGAGATCTCCTGAAGGAGACAAGACTGGAGTTAATCATAACTCTGTGGATGTTGAGATGTCTCTGAGACAGAGAGGACATGGTCACCTCCTGTCCTGTGCTGGAAGCAAGCTGGAGACCAGCTACTGGGGCTGCGGGTGGAGCCAAGTGCTGGCCATGGTCTGATGCTCCAGAGTGCATTGTTACTGAAGTTCCCCAATCTGATTATTTGCAGCAGAATGCAAGGGAAGCCCAAGCTGAGTGTGCCTGGGGGCAGGCTGTATTGAGCATGCAGTTACTGTTTTATTTGTGCCCATGCTGGGCTGGCCAGTAAACAGGGACGCTGCATGCAGAGCCTGTTCTTTCCCCTCTGGGTCTTGCATGGAACAGAATGAAAGCTCATCTGAGGGAAGTCATATATAAATTCTTCTGGCTTTGGGATTTGGGCCTTTGCTTGAATTATCTTTGTAAAAACCTTTGATCTAAGTGCTAAAATTATTTCTAAACCAATGATCAAAATCAAAGTGTTTGCCTGGAGGATAATCTGTCAGATAGCTTTGTACCTTTCACACTTGTTCTAGGACTATTATGAATAATTCAAAATAAGGTGTTTATATATTGCCATTCATTTTTTCATTGAGACCAACATTTTTTTCTTTTAAAATTGGGCTTGTTTCAAATGGAAAAAGACCTCTGACATCTACACATACTCCTTGGGAGCCATTGATTCCAGCCCTAAGAATTTAGCTAAGAGTGTTAAATGGTAAGTCTCAAAGAGATTGGTGCAAGAATATTCTATCAATAAAGAAATACATTTGATATAATTACACAGTGGAATACTACCCCGAAATAAAGGATCAAACTATGGAAACATAATAACTTGGATAAGTTTAAAAATAATTATGATGAGTGAAAGAAGCCAGACACAAAACAGTACATTCAGAGAGGTTCTATATAGATGGAGTTCAAGAAGAGGCAAAACTCATCTATGGAGTTAGAGAACTCGGAAGAGTGTTATCTATATAAACAGCTAGTGACTGATTTTGATTATGGAGGGGAAGCAATTTCTTAGGGTGTTAGAAATGGTTTATATATTAATCTGTTGGTGAGACCAGCTACTATAGGGATGTAAAAATTGTTTGAGTTGTGTAGTTAAGTTTATGTGCTTTGTTTAGTACACACATGTCCCTAATTAAGATACAGTGTTACATAGTTTGTTTTATGCCTAACAAAGTCCTAGCTATGATGCTATTCATTTTAGATAAGGGCCCCTATATTAGTTATCAGTTGTTGCATCACAAATTACACTCATATTTATCAGATATCATCTCAGTTTCTGCAGATTAGAAATCTGGAAGCAGCTCAGCTGGGTTCTTCTGGCTGTGGGTCTCCTGCGAGGTAGCAGTCCAGATGACAGCCAACATTACAGGCATCTAAAAGCTTCTCTGGGCTGCCTCACTGGTGGGTGTTTTTTTTTTTTTTGTATTTTAGGGAAGGGTCTATAGGGTGTTCAGGGTCTCACTACTAGATTGGACTTGTAGTGATCCACCTGTTTACAGCCTCCTAAGAGCTGGGATTATAGTCACATGCCACTATGCCCAGCCTGCCATTTCAGTGTGCCCCAGGTGCAGGGCCAGCACTGCAGGCTGGGGGATTGAACCCCTGGCCCTTGTGCCTGTGTGCAGGCACTTTAATCAGCTGAGCTAATTGGCTGGCCCTGACTCATTGGTTTTGAGAGAGCTGTTGGTGCCTTGTGAGCCATTTGCAGGAAGCCTCAGTTTCTCACGACTTGGGGCTCTCTGTAGGGTCACTTCACTGTCCATAAAACATGACAGATGGTTTTCCCTGGAGCAGGTGGTCCAAGTGAGGCCAAGGAAGAAGCTGCTATGTCCTGATCTCAGAAGTTATTTTTGCTTTCTCTATGCTTTATTTTAAGCCAGTGTTATGGTTTGCATCTCAAATGTTTCCCCACAGCTTCATGTGTTTGGAAGGTGACTGGATCACAGGGGGGTTATTCCTACCAATAAATTCATCTGTTCATGAGCTCAGGTACTGAATGTGCTGGTGGGAGGTGAGGCCTGGCTGGGTTGGTGGATTGGGTGTGGCCTGCAAGTACCTGTCTCTTCCCTCCTCCCCGATCACTCTCTGTTTCCTGCTGCCCTGCCAGACGCTGTTTCTCGTCTGTCACGCTGCTCTGCCTTGGACCAGGGCATTGTGGACTGAAGCCTTTACAAACTGTGAACCAAAATAAACTTTTCCTCCTTTAGGTTGTGGGTGCATCACTGAGAAAGTAACTAAGGTGATTCTAATCTAGGGAAAAATATTAGGATCCACCTTCAAAAATCACTTTAAAAGAGATCTGGCCATATCACAGGTCGAGTTGTGATATCCTATGTAGTTGTGTATACTAAGTATTGGTTTATTAAAGCACTGCTCCTTGCTGGTCCGGACACTGCACTGAAAATCTACTCCACCCTGGCTCATGTGGTGTGGAACTAAATTGATCAGCAAGAGAGGGCTCTGTTGTAATCATTTGTGTGGCACCAATTTGAGCCCAGTCTGAACGTCATTTAAAGACATTTGTCTAAACTTCTTTGAATAACTCACTATTGTTGTGGAATGCTGGACTGTGTTGGATTGTGGTGTCGAGTTCAAGCACCTAAGGTAGTTGAATGACAATGGAGTGCCCACCTTTGACAGGTGTAGACAAAGGAAGGGGTGTAGAAAGAAAAAAATCATGATGTATGTGTACAGACAGTACAGTTGGGATAGATAACGCTGTGCTTCTACATAATCCTGTGAGAGGCAAGATCTGTACTAATGGTGGCTGGACAGGATATTATGTCGGCTTTTAGTGCTATGGTCATCCACTAGGTAAATAATTATTGAATTTTTGATATAATTCATGTATAAAAATGAGATAAGTAAGCAGCTACACTCTTAATTTACGGATAAGAGACATCTGCTAAAATA
>PVKA01028065.1:0-29800 GCA_004027165.1 Ctenomys sociabilis
CGTTCCAAATCTCCTTCCCTAACCGCCAGTTTACGAGCCACCTCTTCATCCTTCTGTCTGCCTCTTCGGCAGTGTGTTTAGCTTCCTTACGCTGGATTTCCTGGAGCTCCATCTTTTCTTCATCTTTTAGGGCCTGGTTTTCAATAACCTTCACACCTCTCTTACTCTCACTGGCAGCTTCCTCAGCTTCCTCCAGCTTTTGCAGGGCAGTGGCCAGGCGCTCCTGTGCACGGTCCAGCTCCTCTAGGCCAGCTGGATCCTGCGGTTCAGGGAGGCGACCTCCGCTTCAGCCTGCGCCGGAGCCCGCCTTCCTCCCTCCACTTTCTGCCGGAAGGCGTTCGGCCCTCTCCTCGGCATCGTCGGCCTGCTGCCGAATACCACAGCTCTGGAGGGGCTGGATTCCTAGCCACCGTGGGTGGCCACAGGTTGACACTCGTGCCAAAAGGCAAAGAGCACACCTTGCTGTCATGAGATTGTGGCTAGATCCAATGGGGCAGGGACAGATGTAAGACATAGCTGTAGTTGACCCTAGTGCGCTTATGGCCCTTCCTAAATATGTCCTATGACCAAGCCTGTCTTCTAATGAGGTAGGAACTATTTTTCCTTTCCATTTCATGGCCTCATGAGGCCAATCACTCTCATATTCTCTCAGGCTGGTAAATTTCACCTTGATAGGTCTGTTTGCAATGGTAGGCAGAAACAATGAAACAACACCTAGGATTTACAGGCAAACTATTTGCACTGATGGGCACTGATTGGGATCATTCCCAGAATATCAGGTCCTGATCTCTGGTGGTCTAGCGCTTCTATGGGATAAGCAAGCAGGAAGGTCAGAGGCAGACTGGCTTGTCAGCTGGGGATTGGTTTCTACAATATGCATCACAGAGACCAACTGTTTCAAAGAGACAGAAGCAACTGGAACTGCAACAGGAACTATTACCAGGGCAACTAACACTTTGAAGTATTTGGCTCGGGGGTGGGATTTTCTGCTACATGCTCATTTCTATAATAGGAAGAAAGAGGTGACATCTGGATGACCCTTTGTGGAAAGAGCCCTTAGAGGACTATTTTAAACAAAAATACCATGGTTAAAGTATTTAATCGTGTTATTCTGTGTATTTCTGCAGGATGTCTGACAGCTTCACACAGCTCAAATTATGTGAACTGCAAGTCAGACTTAAAGAGGCTGGCTTACCTATGACCGCAGGATGATTGCTTGGGATTATGTCCAGTAATAAGACATGGCCAACATGAGACTTCCTGCTGTCCTCTGAAACAGAACAGAGGAGCAAGTAGATCACGCCAATGATGTGACTCAAACTTTTACTTCCTTGTTATTTTCTCTGGTCTCCAAAAGATGCATTTTCTTTCTTTGACTTCATAAAACTACCAGAAAATCCTTAAGATTGAATGAGCCGATAAACCCGTTTTTCCAGTTTGCCTGAGATGGTGCAGATTCCTTCCTGCTTCAGGAAAAGGGGAGTTGGCCATCTGTGTCCTTGGTAGACCAGCTTAGAAGTCTCATTCATCATTCAAACTAACTGGAACCAAGTCCAAGATCTGGGATTTTGACCTTGAGTGTAGAAGGCATCACTTGATCCTCCTTAGACTATTTAGGTTTGTTTTTTTTTTTTGTTTGCAGAACCAGGGATTGAACTCAGGCCCTTGGGCTTGCCAGGGAAGCACTTATTCCACTGAGCCATCTCCCCAGCCCTTTAGACTATTTAGGATTCCTGGGTACAGGTAACAAAAAGTGAACACGAATTGCATTACTTGAAATGAGAGAATAAGGCCAGTTGGCTGCCTAGAAAGATCCTAAGCACGAAATGAGGCTGCGCTCCAGCTGTGGTGCTCTATGACCTTGGAACTGACTTCTCTGCCTCACTTTTGTCTTTTTCTCCACAGAGGCAGGTTCTTACTCTTCTCTACCAGTTTCTTGGCTGTGTTTCTCACAGCACAGACAAAGAATGGGCCGGGTGTAGTTGTGCATGACTATAATCCCAGCACTCAGGAGGCTGAGGCAGGAGGATGGCTTCAAGTTCAAGGCCAGCATGGGCTACAAAGTGAGCGGAACTGCATATTGAGACCCTGTCTCAAAAAGACAAAACCACCACCACAACAACAGCAAAATCAGAATGCAGCCTTTACTTTTAGTTCCCTGGAAAAGAACCTGGCTTAAGTCAGAGCTGGGTGGCACACCTACCACCTAAATATGCAGCCAAGCTAGGCCCCATGCTTACTCTTTTTTTTTTTTTTTTTTTTTTTTTTGGTGGAACCAGGGATTGAACTTAGACCCTTGCACTTGCCAGAGAAGCACTTATTCTACTGAGCCATCTTCCTGGCCCCTAGGCCCCATGCTTACTGTGAGGTATCAGATGGAATGAGGCAGCCAGGCCTTCTTGTAGTGACATGACCTCCCTGTGGGTTGAGAGAAGAGGCTGTTATTGAAGCAAAACATGTCCACCATGTCTTTTTTCTTTAAGTAATACACATGTCTCAAAGTCAATGGGAATCCTGTAGGCACCGCTTAGCCAACAAGTGCTGAATACTGTACCTGCCACTTCGTGTTGAGCTGCCTCCTGCCACCCCTTTGTTCGGAGCTATCTCCTTGTGACTTCCACAAAGGCTGTGTTCTGTGGTTTTCAGCCATGACTCAGGCCCATTATTTTTCCATGACCTTGGTCATCCACCTCCTGGCAACTAAAACAAAACTTTTCATGATGTTTTGCCTGTATCTTTATTTTCCATCTCCTTCTTGTTTCTTCCTTCCCTTCCTTCAGGTTCAGAGAAAACATTTACACTTATCAGCGTCCAGAGGTGTCTGGAATGAGTTTCTTCGGCCACAGGAATAGAAGGGCCTCAAGGTAGTGAGCTGCATATTCTCTTCTTTTGATCAAGCTACACATAGAGCTGAATAAGAATTTCAAATCATTTCTGGTTTATTTTGGGATTCCTTGCTGTATGCGCAGTTTGAAGGTGAGGATAGCAGTTGTGTGCATGGTGGCACATACCTGTAATCCCAACACTTGGGCGGCTGAGGCAGGAGGATATTTGTGCGTTCAAGACCAGCCCGTGCTATAAAGTGAGCTCAAGACCAGAGCCTGAACTGCAGAGCGAGACCCTGTCTCAACAAAATATAAAATAATAATAATAATAATACAGCAACAGAGCCGGGCGTGGTGGCGCATGCCTGTAATCCCAGCACTAGGGAGGCTGAGGCAGGAGGATTGTTGTGAGTTCGAGACCAGCCTGAGCTACAAAGTGAGCTTTTTTTTTTTTTTTTTCTTTTTCGTGACACTAAATTTAATAATTTGGGGAAATGCTCAAATGAAAAGAACAAATTTACAAATACAAAGTGAGCTTAAGGCCAGCCTGAACTGCACAGTGAGACCCTGTCTCAAAAAAGACAAAAAAAAAAAAAAAAAAATACAGCAACAGTAGTTGAGTTATGGTAAATATAGGGGTGTTTTTTTCTTTTTATTTCTTTGGTACTGGGAATTGAACTCAGGACCTTGTGCTTGACTGGCAGGAACTGTACTGCTGAGATATATCCCTGTTTCCCCTCGGGGTGTTTTTTCCTAAGCAAAAAAGACCATTTCAAATTTACCCTTAGAGCCAGGCACATGCCTGTAATTCCAGCCCTTGGGAGGCTGAGGCAAGAGGATCATTGCAAGTTAGAGGCCAGCCTGGGCTACATTGAGCTAAAAGCCTGCCTGAATTGCATAGGGAGACCCTGTCTCAAAATGACAAAAATAAATAAATGAATACTCTTGGTCAACAATAAAAAGTTTTTGGAGGTCTAGACAACTATGGCCATGGTCAAGTCAACTCACTGCTGGTTTTTAATGGCCAATGAGTCAAAGATAGTCGTTTTTTTTTCCGGAACCAGGGATTGAACTCAGACCCTTGCGCTTGCCAGAGACCAGGGAAGTGCTTATTCTACTGAGCCATCTCCCAGACCCCAAAGATAGTCTATATGCTTATGAATATTGAGGAAAAGTGGAAGGGGAATAATATTTTATAATGTCTGAAAATTGCACAAAATTCAAGTTTCAGGACTGTTGCCACAGAGACCCCATGTCCCACTCAGACTGAAGTGTTTACTGAGGAAAAGTTCTGTTTATTAGGACAAATTCAAAGCTCTCACTTTTTCTGAAGCTTTTCAGACATCAGAGGGTCACACACTTCTGGAACTACTATCATGATCATGCCTCAGCACACTTCTGTCAGCCCCGAAAGACTCCCTGGATCCCTCCGAACGACATTGCTCCCTCAGGTCCCACAGCTAGGCAGCCACTGATCTGCTTTCTGTCACTATCCATTCATTTGCATTTTCTAGGATTGTGTTCAAATCAGTGAAACTATCAGCACCTTTTCTGGGTTATTTTACCTATATTGATTTTGATTTGACTTATTATTTTATATTTATTTATTTATTTATTTTTGTATTACTGGGGATTGAACACAGGAACCTGTGTTTGCCAGGCAAGTGGTTATTCTTCTGAGCTATGTCCCCAGCCCTTATTGTTTTATGTATCAGTGGATGGTTTCTTTTTACTATTATGGTTTTTTATTTATTTATTTTTATTTTTTGGTGGAACCGGGTATTGAACTCAGGCCCTTCCGCTTGCCAGGGAAGCACTTATTCCACTGAGCCATCTCCCTAGCCCATTATGGTTTTTTTAAATAAAATGTTTTCATTTTTGTTTAAAAAAATTTTGTATTACAGAATATTTCAATATACTTTAACCAAAAGAGGACACAGTAGTGTATGAATCTACATGTGCACATTAATCCAGCTCCGATAATTATCAAGCCAGGGCCAATTTTTTTTTTTTTTGAGACAGGTTCTCAAACTATGCAGTTCAGGCTGGCCTTGAACTTGCTTATATAACCCAGGGTGGCCTCAAACTCATGGTTATCCTCCTGCATCAGTCTCTCAAGTGCTAAGATTACAGGTATGCACCACCAGGTCTGCTAGCTTTTTTTCTTTTTTCTTTTTTTGCAGAACCGGGGATTGAACTCAGGCCCTTGCATTTGCCAGAGAAGTGCTTATTCCAAGGAGCCATCTCCCCAGCCCCTCTCTGCTTGTTTTTTGAGACAAGATTTTGCTATGTAGTTTGGGTTGGCTTTGAACCTAGTGTGTAGCCTAGGCGGGCCTCAAGCTCACAGCAACACTTTCTGAGTACTAGGATTATAGATGTGTGCCACTACTTTAAAGTCTAAATTGTAGTAATAATTTTAATAGAGTCTGAGAAATGTTGGTTTCAGTTTAAGAGAGTGTGTAGCAATGGATGCATTTTGTCAACTTGAGAAATTTAATTAAGTGACTCAGGAGAGAGCCAGGATTTTCAGTTTGTGCAAGAGGAGGGGATCAGTATTGTGTGAGTTCTTCACCCCCTGCCCCAGGGTAGCTTGTTTATAATACAGGAGGGGCGAGAGGCTGGCCAGAGGCCCCAGCTGCTGCCCTTCCCTTTGGTTTTCTGCTGCCATGAACCGCTGCTTTCTGCCCTGGGCTGCTCTGCTTGGGAGCCAGCCGAGTACCGACTGAAACCTCCACAGACTGTGAGCTAAATAAACCCTTCCTTCCTTCATCTTGGGAGTCGGGTATTTTGTCCCAGCAATGAATGAAAAGTAACTGAGACAGGGAGTTAATTAAAGTTTAATATAATATTGAACAGCATGAGAGTCAGCCTTTGGACCTCTTTTTGTAAATACAGTTTTATTGGAATATAGCCATGCACATTCATTTATGTATTTATCCCCTCTGACTGCTTTCCCAATACACTGATAGAATATAATTGTGACATACTCTCTGGTCCATAAAACCTAAAATATTTACGTTGTGCCGCTTTAAGCAAAAGTTGGCTGGCCTCTTCCCAGTATATGTACATTTTGTATATACCTATACATTAATAATTATTTGCTTTTTAGGTACTTTAGTTACCTGACAATCTCTCAACCTTTTTCAAGTATAAAGCTAATAAATTATACTTGCAAATAGGGAAAACCTTACATTTTTTTAGATATCCTGAAACTATGCCTAAACTTCATTAAGATTTCAACTTGAAACTAGCAATCTAGATTGGTTATGTGAGTACACAATTTGTTCTCATAAAGACTCTCTTGCCAAATTTGCTTACATATTTGTCAATACATTAAATACCTAATATGCCCAGGTTCCTTCTTGCTCCAGAAACTTTTTTTTTTTTGTTTTGTTTTAGTGGAACCGGGGATTAAGCTCGGGCCCTAGCACTTGCCAGGAAAGCGCTTATTCTAGTGAGCCATCTCCCCAACCCCTCCCTATCAATTCTTGTTTTTTATTATTATTATTATTATTATTATTATTATTATTATTATTATTATTATTATTATTTTTGTTTGTTTGTTTGGAGTAGAAAGATCCAAGGACCAGGGGTGGTATCTACCCTCTCAATTTCCTGAAATGAAGGCTTATGTTCTCCCAATCAGCTGAGATCATTTACAGTCAGAGATTTTAGTAGAAGCTGAGACTTAAAACTACACATATGCTATGTTTCTTTTTTTCTTTTTTTCTTTTTTTTTTTTTTTTTTTGGTGGACCCGGGGATTGAACTCAGGCCCTTGCACTTGCCAGGGAAGCGCTTATTCCACTGAACCATCTCCCCAGCCCCTTATGCTGTATTTCTGAACCCTTCTAGCAAGTCTCATTTAAAAAGCCAGTGACTTGAATGAGTGAAGTATGCTGATTGTGGATTTACGTATCCTAACCTCCACACTAATGTGTAGCTTCCCAAGGGTTCATCCATTCCTTGATGTGTATCTTTGGTCTCTAATGTATCCTGTCTGACCCTAAAGATCACTGAGCTCCCTGGGATCCAAAGAAATATACTGTTATGTATCTATTTTCATTCACAAATACATTAATATGTATCTCCAACATACAGGAACTTTCAAAAGACACCTCAGTGCCACTCATCTATTAGTATATCTAACAGAGTGAACAAGAATTACTTGATATCATATAATAGTCTATCCTCCTCTTTTCTCTTTAAATGATGGATTAGGGCTAGGATTAGCGAGCACAAGCCCTCATTATCTCCACTCCATCAAAGTAAAAGCTCTCTCTCTCTCTCTCTCTCTCTCTCTCTTTTTACAATTAGAGCAGTCAGAATCATGAGGTTGCATTTAGTTGATATTTCTCCATGATCTTTTTTTTTTTTTTACAGAACTGGGGATTGAATTCAGGTCCTTGCGCTTGCCAGGCAAGTGCTTATTCTACTGAGCTGTTTCCCCGGCTCCCACCATGATCTTTTAATAAATTATAATTTTTGAATACTAGTTTCTTATTTTTGGGTTTTGGCAAGATGAGGTATATGGTATTTGCCTTTATATATCTATGTATAAAATAAGAAATTTTAACAGGGGTAAAGGGAGCTTATTCAGATACCTATTGGTAATTTCTTTCTTTTTTTTTTTTTAGTGTATAAAAACATTTATTCAGTAGAAATAAGGTGACTGGCAAACCCCTATTGCACAGTGAGAGCAACTCCAATTGGTTTAGATGGAGCTTATTAAAGGGCAGTGCTTCAGATTTTACAGACACACAGGCACTTTAAAGGAGGTGAGCAG
This sequence comes from Ctenomys sociabilis, assembly GCA_004027165.1. NCBI lineage: Eukaryota > Metazoa > Chordata > Mammalia > Rodentia > Ctenomyidae > Ctenomys > Ctenomys sociabilis. The sequence goes on from PVKA01028065.1 coordinate 7,611, forward strand.
GCAAGTGTTTACAGGGGTATAGAAGCTGGGACCAGGTCACTTATGGACCTTCCTATTCGTAATTTCTTGCATGTGTGTTGTGTACATGTGTGTATCTCCTATCCTCTCAACGTCATTGATTAGAATAAACCAATACTTACTTTAATATAATTTCCCACATTCTGGACTTGACTGATTGTTTTTAGATGGTATTAAGTCTTATAATGGTTTGTGTCTAGATTTCCCCTCAAAGCAGGTGTCTAGATGTCTTCTCAAAGGCTCAGGTAGCCACGGGGCTGCTAGTGGAGTTTATGATTAATTCATGATCTAATGCTAATGATGAGGTTACGGGGTGTGAGTGTTACACTCACTGTTTTTTTTTTTTTTTTTTTGCCGTACTGGGGTTTGAACTCAGGCCCTTGCACTTGCCAGGCGCTAGTGCTTATTCTACTGAGCTATCTCCTGGCGCTACACTCGCTCTGGAGTGATACCCTGAATGCAGCCTAAGGAAGGGAGAGGCTTGCTGTCTGCTGCTCCTCCTCCTTTTTTGCTCTTGCTGTCCCGTTACAGGTAGCCAAATTAGATAGAAATATTATAGGCTGTCAGACAGGGCCAGGCCCTAGGAGGAAATAACAAAGAAGACAAAGACAACTATTGGAGGGACCAATGCTCCTGCTGTGAACCAGACCTAAAGACCTAAAGGCCAAATGCTAAAAGAGTAGCACCTGGGATTGATATTTTTTATTTTTTTTTGGGAGGGGATTGATATTCTAAATAGGTATCCATCTCCTGGAAAGATACAAGGGAGTCACTAGCCCAGCCCCCAACAGGAAGAGACCCTGACCCATAATCCAACCCCCAACAGGAAGAGACCCTGACCCGTATTCATGCCAGTTTACTCCGTGACTTGCTTCCCCATTTGGTACTGATTTAATCAATCTTACCTGAGCAATGGTGCTTGTAATCCCATTGGTTGACTGTAGTTTTGTCCCACCTCTTGTCCACCTAAGCAAGTTTCCATTCTCTCCACTTTTTATTTTTTCTCTCCACTTTACCCCTGCGTGGTTTTACACTGTGAAAGTCCCCGGAACAGACAGTTTCCCGGGAACAACCTGCTTGGGCCCCCCTCCTGTCCCTCTCTCGGACAGGAGCTTTCTTCCTTCATTAAATGTATCTGCTCATAACCTCCGTTTGTTCCTAAAATTCATTCTTCAGTTTTAGAGAACACAAATTCGTCCAGGTCAGGTCTGAAGATCGTTTTCCCTATGTCATCTGGAGGTTCCCTATTGTGTGGAGGTCACCCACCCAAGATCAGTTTTTCTCCCTGTATCATCCCCTCTCCCACCCATGAACTGCTGCCCTCTGCCATGTGCCACCCTGCCTCAGAGCTATCTGATTATGGACTAAAACCTCCACAAACTGTGGAGCTAAATAAACCCTTCTTTCCTTACAATTTTGTCAGGTATTTTTTCTCAGCAACAAGAGAAAAATAACCGAGACAAGTCTTTAAAAATGTTTTAAACTTTTTAATGTTTCTGATAGCATGCTTGGTTAGATTGGGGTTTTTCCTCTCTCAAGAGAACGCTACAGTAGCACGTGGTGGATGTAATCCTAGCATTTAGGAGGCTGTGGCAGGATAGCTGTAAGAAGACGTAGCCAAGTAGCACAGGGTGTGCCTGGCAAGTGCAAAACCCTGAGTTCATTCCGATACCACCACCAAAAAACAACAAAAAAACCACAGACAAAATCAGTGATGTATTTTTCCACCAGAGCTTTGATGTCAGTATTCCAAAGATACTTTAAATGGCATGCCCTGTAAAAATAGACTGCCTGTAAAAATAAATGACTGCCAGTAAAACACAAAGAAAAGGCTGCCTGAAAGAAAAAATTGCTTGCAGATGAGCTTATAATTATGCAGTAGCTAATTTTTATTAAGTGCTTTTTCAAGACAAGACACAATGCTAAGCACTTCATATAGAAGTTCAGTTAAGCCTCTCAATATTGTGCACAAGGACACTAAAGTTTACAGCATCTGACTAATCTGACTTGGTGAACAAGTGACCCAGTGACGACAAGAGGTTAGGAGCGGAACTGGCTTTCCAGTTTCCTCATCCCTTTTCGCTTGTGAAAAATTCGGTTGGCTATTTCCCCGCACTTCCGGTTCTCTCAAAAAAAAATCCAGAGGGTACCAGGCAACAAGAAGCCGACTCGGTCCCCCCCGCCCACCCCGTCTAGGTCCCGCCCCTCTAGGCCCCGCCGCCCCCGCCCTGCCTTCCCCATCCCTCCCCCGGTCAAGCACCAGGAAGTGGCAAGAAAACCACACTTCCCGGTGTGCACCGGACGGGAGGCAGCCAACCGGCGGTCGCTGGCTGGCGCCATTTTCGTGGAGGGGAACAGCGGTGAGGCCTTTTACCATGGCGCTGTTCCCAGCCTTTGCGGACGTTGCCGAGGCCCCCGGTAGTGGGGGCTCTAGGAAAGGTAAGCATAAAAAATGGCCAAAGAACGCATACGACGAGTTTCATGGTGGTTTCTCGAGTTTAAGTCTCGGCTGTTGCCGCGGATTTGTTTATCCCCCTTGTATCCCAGAATTCTCCGCGGCGCTGCAAAGCCTTATGGGAAGTCTTTGCGGGCCTAGTCCGGGTGTGGAATGCTAGGGCTCCTTGTGGGACTAGTTGCGGTTGGGGCAGGAAGAAGAAAAACGGAGAATGGGCCTTAGAGCTAGAGCTAAAGGGTGACCATGTTATTGGGCTCATGCTTTCTCCGAGCCTCACTTTACCTATAAAAGAAAAATAATTGTATTCCTCTTTGAAGGCGACCTCTGATAACACGTATTGCATGTTTTTTATTATGTATTTCTAATTTTGCTGTTTCACTTGTTTCCAAATTGCTCATTAGGTCCTGTCTTTTGGCAGGCCTACTGCTAAGGATTAGACTCCAAAGCCAAAAATCAGTCTTTTTTTCTTTTACGTATGTATTTAGTACAAGAGAGTACAAAGTCTACTGGGACTCACGTAGATCGTTACAAAGTCTACAGGGACTCACGTGGATCGTAGTGATTCCCCTGTTTTCAGCCTTCCAAGTGCTGAGATTACTGGCGTGCACCATGCCCAGTCTGTTTCAGCGCCCCCCCGGGGCCAGGCTGGTGATTGAACCCCTAGCCCTTGGGGCCAGGCTGGGGATTGGACACCCAGCCCCTGCGTCTGCCTACGCAGGCGCTTTTAATCCAGTGAGCTATCTGGCCAGCCCTCAAAAATCAGTTTTTTTCCCATTGGATACAGCGCATAGTGAAAATAACTTTTTTTTTTTCTTGCGGGTTTACTGTGTGCTGGCTTATGATATTATTTTGTTTCAACCTCGAACATCTCAGAAGGGTTGCATTGTTAGAACATTGGAGCATACAGTTAATTAATTCAAGAATTAATCCTAAGTCATGCTTTTTTTCCCTCTTGTTACTCCGGACTTTGTGCTCTTCAGGCAGGTCTTTAAGCCACTGAGCTATCTCCCTGGCCCTACATCAAGCATCTTATGTGACGACAAAATTAGGACAATTTTATTTATTTATTTTTGTACTTGAAGGGACTACAGTGTGTTCAGGGTCTCACTATTAGATTGGACTCATAGTGATCCACTGTTTACAGCCTCCCAAGAGCTAGGATTACAGGCGCGTGCCACCACACCATCACAGCAGGCCCATGGATCAAACCCCCTGGCCCCTGCGCCTGCTTGCAGCCACTTTAATCTGCTAGGGTATTTGGCCGGCCCAAAATTAGGACAATTTTAAAGACTGTAATTGAGGTTGGTTTTTGATTCTTGGTACTAGGGGTTGAAGCCTGTGTCTTGTGCATGCTAGGCAAACACTATAGCTGAACAACACCCAAGCTCTTCTAAATTTTATTATGGGGCAGCGTCTTGCTAAATTGCCTAGGCTGACCTGGAGATACTTCTCATCCTCCAGAGTAATTTGGATTGTGGGTATGCACCACTGCAGCAGGCCTTAATTGGCTGTCATTCATGATTCTAGAATCAGGTACTGTCATCTTCAGAAGCAGAACAGGTTCAAGGAACTTGTACCTTGTAATATGGTCCGACAACCATATTGATAGAAAGTGGAAATGAAGTACAGAGGAGAGCTTAATTGATAATAGTTTAGTGTTTTGCCTTGACTCAGCTAGCCTCCTGTAGTTGACCAAACTCAGCTGCTGAGATTCACTAAGACCTATTTGTTGTAAGAATGTGCTCTTACTCTAACATTAGGTTTCAGTTTATCTATCAGGCCAGGTTGCAGTTTGGCACCAAGGATACAAGTAGCTGAGTTACATCTTAGCGTCTTTACTTCTGTTTTTGTAATTTCTTGTTATTGTATGACATTTCTTATGTGGATAGTATAGTTGTATTTACTAGACTGTAACTTTAGCAAGGTATTGGACAGTAATTATACATCATATTGTAGCATATGCTACAATGACTAAAGACAGTGATTGAAATATACTGAATCACAATGGTTGAAATATACTGTGAATGTGTTTTTTCAAAGTAAAAGATCCATTGTCATTAAACTCTCAAAATGATTTCCTTTGCCTTGAATACACTTAACCCATCCTGTTAGCTACTTTCTTAAGCAGTTCTGCAAGTACTGTTGTGAATGTGTGTTATGACAGAAAAAGAGTGTGGCAATGCTGTTGCTGAGAATACACATACAGTCCAGCAGGCAGGGTCGTAAAAACTTTGTTGTGCATCTTCATCTATGGTATTTACTGGGTCTGGCACCACAGGACTTCTGGCTTTTCTCCCAAGTGAGAACAACCATGAAAGGTGAAAGCTTGGAATCAATTCAGGAAGTCAAGGCAGCTGTAATAGCACTGGAGAAAGGACTTCTGGAACAACTTCAAGAAATAGGAAGAAAAAAAAAAAAAGGAAGAATGATGGGATAAGTGTGTTTGAACTGAATTGGGGTACTGTAAGGGGGATTAATATCAATGTGTCTTACTGAAAGACATTTTTAAAAATTTGCTGTATGTTTTGATTGCATCTCATGCTTGGCGCCTCTAGTTGGTTGCTCATGTCAGGATCCCACAGAAGCCAGGATGCACATTGCATTTAGTTGGTAGATCTCTTAGGCTTTAACTTATATAAAATAGTTTTCCCCGTCTTCTATTTTTTATTTCTGTTATTTGTTTGAGGAAACTGTCCTCAAACAAGTCATTTTCCAACAAATCTTTTCTGTTTTTTTTTTTTTTTTTTTTTTTGTGGTACTGGGGATTAAACTCAGGATCTTGCACTTGCCAGACAAGCACTCATTCTGCTGAGCTCTCTCCCTGGCCAGTTTTGTTTTTTTGAACCTTTTTTCTTCTTTATGGTGTCATTTAATATTCTCCCAATATTTTCTGTAACCTCATGATTAGGGTTAGAGAATTTGATTAGATTTCAGGTCTAATTTTTTTTTTTTGTCTTTTTGAGACAGGGTCTCACTATGCAGTTCAGGCTGGCCTTAAGCTCACTTTGTAGCTCAGGCTGGTCTCGAACTCATACCAATCCTCCTGCCTCAGCCTCCCGAGTGCTGGGATTACAGGCGTGCGCCACCACGCCCGGCAGATTTCAGGTCTAATTTTTATTGTGTGTGTGAAAATGCTTTTTTTTGGTGGCTGGCTCAGGTGGAACTGGCGTAGCATGTGGTGCCAGGAATTGAACCATGGTCCTTTCGCTTTGCCTAAGCATGTGCTTTAGATCACTGAGCTATCTTGCTGGTCCCAAAAATGCCTTGTTGAAAATGCTGTGTACTTGCTATTAAATCATACCAGAAGACCGTGCCAACTGTTTTTCTCTTAATGATATTAAAATTGAGGGGCCAAGGAGATAGCTCAGTAGAATTTGCCTGACCAGCATAAGGGCCTGAGTTCAATCCCTGGTTCCACAAAAAAGAAAAATTATCAGTAGGTTCATGTTTTCAGCCTTGATCATCCATTAGGAACAGCCCATCAATCAACCTTTCTTTTTTTTTTTTTTTTTTTTTGGCAGAACCGGGGATTGAACTCAGGCTTGTGCTTGCCAGGGAAGCACTTATTACACTGAGCCATCTCCCTGTCCCCAATCAACCTTTCATACATTGATTTTTGCAGCTATTTATGTTTAATGCTTATTTCATTGAAGTTATTGTAAAATTATTGTTTTCTAATTTTATATATTATATTTTTAATTTTTTTATGTATTTAGCACAGAGTCTACAGGGTCTCACTATACAGATCAGACTCTGATCCTCCTGTTTACAGCTTCACAAGCACTGGGATTACAGGCACATGCCACCATGCCTGGACTCTTATTGCTGTTTCAGCACACTTCAGGGGCAGGGCTGGCATAGCACAGCAGAGATCGAACCCTGGTTCCTTTGTCTGCCTAAGCAAGCACTTTAATACACTGAACTATCTGGCTGGCCCAAATGACGTTGCAGTTTTTTTAGTTTTAGTTTTCGTTTTTGTTGTACCGGGGATTGAACTCAGGACCTTGTGCTTCCCAGGCAGGCACTTATGCCACTGAGCCATCTCCCCGGCCCTTCTTCTTATATTTTTAAAGCATCAGTTATTCTGTAAACAACTGTTGGAATGCTCTGAACTATAACTTAGGCAGGAAATGACAGGAGGAATGCTGGATTCATTCTCTTGTCAGTTTTTAACAGTGAGTTGTGATCCTAGCAGTTTCTGAAGGTGACACTGAGAGGTTTTTGTTTCATTATAAACTCATTAATCTTTCAAATATTTGTATTCAGTCCATTGCAGATAGTATTTTTCTAACGCTGAAATTGCCCAGTCTTTAGCTAATAGGAATCTAATTGAGTTGGTGCCTGTGTGCTTTTGGCATGACCTAGTTGTTAATAGCTTCTTTGCTTTCTGTCCTAAGAGATGTCCAGGGCTTACCTATATGTTCTCTTATGCCTGGAGTTGATCATCTCTCCAGGGAATCCAGGTATCTTTTATTTATTTATTTATTTTTGGCAGAACCGGGGATTGACTTCAGGCCCTGTGCTTGTCAGGGAGGCGCTTCCTCTACTGAGCCATCTCCCTGGCCCTACGTATCTTTTAGTGGACGATGGGATTGCTGTATTAAGAGCACAAACTGGGTGTTAGGGATATCAGATATCATTGCTGCTGGATGACCATTTCTTCTAGACTAGTGATGGTAAAAACCTTAGAGCTTTTGTGGTATGACCTGCTGGAACCAGGAAGAAAAAAATGCAACATGAATTTGTATTGATATTTTTAGCCCAAATGAGGTTTTCACTAAGTTATTGAATTTTTGCATGAAATTCACATGTTACTAGAAAAATACAAGGCAGAAACATTGGAAAAGCAAAAATGTTTATGTTATGTGCCATGTCAAAATGGAACAGTAGGCATAAAAGGATTTTTGTATTTGTTTTATCCCTGTAGAAATCTTTATTTCAAGGCCGAAAAAATCTTTTTTTTTTTTTTTTTTTTCCCGGAATCAGGGATTGAACTCAGGCCCTTGTGCTTGCCAGGGAAGCGCTAATTCTACTGAGCCATCTCCCCAGCCCCTAAGAAATCTTTATTTCTAGGACCATAACACAATTATGTGTATGTTCAAAATAAAACTAATATGACCTACCTTCAGATTTTTAAAATTAATGGGCATTTTTTTGAGACAAGTAGTTTATTTTATTTTAATTTTTATGTATTTGGTACATAGTCTCACTGCGTCACTTGGACTCAGTGATCCTCCCGTTTTCAGCCTCCCCAGTGCTGGGATTTCAGGTGTGCACCATCGTACCTGGTCTCAGTGGCTGGCTCAGCATGCTCAGGGACACGGCAGGTATGGCATGTGGTGCTGGGGATCAAACCTGTCCTAGTGCTTGCCTAAACAGGCAAACGTTTAGGGGACAAGTAGTTTAGGCTGGCCTTGAACTCAAAATGTATGAGGCTCATCTTTAACTCACAATGATCCTCCTGCCTCAGCCTCCTGGCTGCTGAGATTATGGGTATACAGCACCATACCTGGTCTTCAGATTTTTTTTTTTTTTAAAGTATATATACTCTTTTAATTCTTTTTTTTTTTTTTTTTTTGGCAGGACTGGGGATTGAACTTAGGTTCTTGTGCTTGCCAGGGAAACGCCATCTCCCCAGCCCTTCAGATCTTTTTTTGATGGTTCTAGTCTTAAGACAGTGGATGTGTGGTTAGATTATTATTTTAAGATTACTTGAAATAATCCTTTATAGTTCTGCCACCATTTTTAACACACTTTTTAATTTGGTATTTTGTTTCTAATTTTAGGGATTGTTTTTTTCTTTTTCATTTATTTATTTTATTTTTTTATGAGCAGAGTATATTTATTGGGGGAAAGAAAGCTCTTGTCCATGAGAGGGACAGGAGGGGTCCCGAGAGAGTGGTCCCCCTTTTTCATTTATTTTATCATGGGATAAAACATTTGTGTCTTTCTTTCCTTCCTTCCTTCCTTCCTTCCTTCCTTCCTTCCTTCCTTCCTTCCTTCCTTCCTTCCTTTCTTTCTTTCTTTCTTTCTTTCTTTCTTTCTTTCTTTCTTTCTTTCTTTCGTGGCACCAGGAATTAAATTCAGGACCTTGTGCTTGCCAGACAGGCACTTACATGACTGAGCTATATCCCCAGCAACTGAGCTGTAATCACACCTTGTGTGATTTAAAGTTGAAAATATAAGATAGCTATATTCAGAGAAAAAAAAGCTTGCCATACCTATTCCTCAAGCCTGTTGTTTCCTCCCTCTACAGGTTAACGTATATGTCCTTCCCCTGCCCCTGTGTTGCTCAGGGTTGAACACAGGCCTTTGTGCTGAGGTACAGCTGCAGACTTTTTTTTTATTTTGAGACTGGGTCTTGCCAAGTTGCCCAAGCTAGGCTACAGCATAGAATCCTTGTATCTCAGCCTCCCAGAGTGCTGCAATTACAGGTGTGCACTGCCAAGCCTGGCTTACAGGTTAACATTTTCATTAGTTGATGATATTCTTTCTTTTTTTTCTTCTCTTTCTCAAATGCATGCTATTCTGTATTACCTTAGGCCCTGAACATCAGTCATTCTTACTAGCACAGTGTAGAGAATGCCCTTATTTCTTAACACTGGTGTGCAGACTTTATTCAACCTGTCCCCTATTAAGGACATTTGGAGTGTTTCTGGTGTTTTGCTATTATAAGTAGAAGCTCTGTACTTTTTGCCTTTAAAATGTTATAAAAAGTGGAAGATACTGTTAGTAGTAATGAGTAAAGAATTCCAATCTAAGTAACATTAAACTCCAGACTGGAAAGGCAGGCGATCCCAGAGTGATAGAGGAGGTCTCTGCTCTCGAGTGTTTAGAGCTTGCTGAGCAGCACCATGCACGCAGTGGTGGAGGGCCCCCGGGAGCTGTGCTCAGTGCTGCTCATTCTTCCGACAGACAGGTGTGGAGAGAGGCTGTTGTGTCAGTATCTGCAGAGAACCCCTAGTTTCTGATTCCTCCAATTGTTGAGTTTGTCTTCTACCTTCAAAATTGTTTATTAGGATTGTGTGCTCTAAAATATTGTTGCTTGTGAGTCAAAACAGTTGAGATGGAACATGGCATATAACATACGAAGCAGGTACATTGCCTCTATTTTTGGGGAAAAAAAACTGAATTATTTTCTCTCCCCACCACCAAGCCTGGTTTTCCTGTGTCTACACATGAGAAAATTGTCCCATTATTCAACCAAACCAAAACGTAGACACACACATGCCATGACTGTTCCCTTGTTCTCATTCGGTTCTATATTGAGTCATCACATATGCGTTTCTTCATTCTTATTCTCACCACACTACCTAACTTTTGCCATAGTCATTCCTAGATTACTACAACCGCCTTCTAAAATAGCCTCCTCTCTTTACTCCTACCTTCACTCCCTGAACCATTCCACACTGGAATAAGAATTTTAAAATTTACTTATTTTAAAAATGCATGTGCCATTCACATTTGCAAGTGCTTTGCAAGTATTAGCTCTTTGATTCATAAAAACCCCATGAAGTCAGTACTGTCAACTTGAATATGAGGTAGAGGTGAAGGTACAGGGCAGTGCTCGTCCAAGCTCCTGTGGGTAGCAACTCACGGAGCCAAGGTCTGAGTTCCGGCAGAATAGCTTTAAGTACTCCTCTTTTGAACCCTAGATGCGATTTTATCACTCCTGCTCAAAACTCTTGGCATGTCTGTTCACTGATCTTAGGGCATTAACTTTTTGTGGGGGTAATACTGGGGGTTGCATTAAGCTAACTTTTCAGCAACTTATTTTAATTAATTAGTTAATATTTTTTGAGCTAGGGCCTCATTAAGTCACTAAAGCTGGGCTGGATTCCTCCTGCCTCAGCCAGCTCTTTATTTACTTATTTTTTTTGCAGTACTGGGGATAGAACTGGGGATCTTACGCTTGCCAGGTAGGTGGGTATGGCACTGAGCTACCTCCCCAGCCTGGCTCTTGTTTTCTTAAGGCCCCATCTCTCCACCAAAATTTTGCCCTACTCCCATCAGCCCAGTGGTCCAGCCACAATAATGTACTGCTGTTTCCCAGAGAATCATGGTTTATCATTTGTAGGCCTTTGTGTAACCTATTTCATCTGCCTAGGAGCATGCCCTTAGCAGAGATGCCCCCCAAGGCTGCTTTCTTTGAATTAGGGAATGTGGTTGGTTTACCTGTGTGTTTTTTCTAACTTGGCTTTTATCATGGCTCTTGAAAGTGACTACCAGTGTATTAGCTCCATGAGATTATTGTTGAGTTTTTCTTATTGTATGGCTCTCAGTAAGAAAAAGTGCTATTGAATGGAGAAGAGACTCAGATTGTTTTCTCCCAACTCTACTACTAATAAATTATAAAGCCAAGTAAAATGCAGGTTCTCTTCACTCTGGAACTTGCATTGATTTTGAACTGTGCTACTATGTCAACAATGCTGAGGTCTAAGTTTAAACATCAGCAAGATTGACATCTAGGAAGGGCTGACTTTGTTTAGTTCCCTGTCACTGCCATTTTAAATGCAGTTTATTTGCTGGTGTTTTTTGTGCAGGTAAATTGTGTTCTTGGCTTCTTATCAGAAAATAAAGCATTGATTAAAATGAGGAAGTTGGCTTTTTCTTTTTAAAGGAATGAACCTTTAAATGTGTACTGTTTATGGAGTTGGCCCTAGGAATATTTTTGGAATTATCTGTAAAGCGACCACTCACTTCTGAGACACTTCAACAAACTAGTAATTAATGTTGTTTTATTGTAACACTGCAGAATGGGTGTAGAATTTAGGTATTTTATATAATGACAGTCTAAAAATCTATTCATCACACTTCCTTCTATCCATGGTGAGGGGCAGCTGAATAGCTCAGCAGATTAAAGCACCTGTAAGCAGGCGCAAGGGCTGGGGGTTTTACCCCCCCATCCTGCCCCTGGGGTGTGCGAGACAGTGATTGAGACTGGGTGTGGTGGGGTGCGCCTGTAATCCCAGCACTTGGGAGGCTGTAAACAGGAGAATCACTATGAGTCTGATCTAGTAGTGAGACCCTGAACACCCTGTAGATCCTTCCCTAAGATACAGAAAAAAGAAAAAAATCCATGGTGAAATTGAATCCATGGTGATACAGAAATAGTTACATATAGTAAACTTAGCACAAAAGTATTCCATTGTTAAGTATTTGCTGTTGATTCATTGTGTTACTTTCTGTTAAATTACCCTGGAAGCTTATGGTTTTGTATGCGTAGCTACATTTGTTTTTAGACAGTAAGCCTAAAGTGTCTTTCCTGCTCCCACCTTCTTTCCTTAGATAGGTGAATGTGTATGGTAGAGTGCCATTTTCTAGACATGTTTTACCCTGTGGGTTTTTTTTTTTTTTACCATTTCCTTGTCTTTCTCTCTCTCTCTCTCTCTTTCCTTTCTTCCTTCCTTCCTTTCTTTTTGTATTTTAGGGAAGGTTCTACAGGGTGTTCTGGGTCTCACTACTAGATCGGATTCATGGTGATTCACCTGTCTGTAGCCTTCCAAGTGCTGGGATTACAGGTGTGCACCACCATGCCCAGTCTCAGTTGCTGTCTTAGTGGGCCTTGGGGGGTGCGGCACGGTAGGTCTGGGGAGCCCCGGTCCCTGTGCCTGCTTGCAGGTGCTTTCATTTGCTGAGCTACTTGTCCCCTCTTTCTCTTAAACTGTTGCCACTTGGTGTTCCTGTTGGTCATCTCTGTGCTGTTATGTGTAGTATAATTATCTAAATACATATTTGATTTCTCTTTTACTTTTTGAGACAGAGTCTTGCTATGTAGTTCAGGTTGGCTTTAAACTCACTATGTAGCCCAGATTGGCCTTGAACTCCAGGAATCCTCCTGCCTCAGCTTCCCAAATGCTGGGATTATAGGTGTGCACCACCACGCCTGGCTACATACTTGATTTCTATCAGACATTATAAATTATGTGAGGATGTGAGTAGTAGTTGAAAAGGATATTGCAATCTGATTGATAAAACATCTCTTAATCTCAGATAATTTTCTTCAGGATTCTATTTAACTAAAATTGAATTAAATATCCTTTATGTATCTGACCTTTAGGTAAAGTTAGATTACATATAAGTGCCATATGAGCAGAACCTGTCACATTGCCTACAGTATCTAGAACAGTGCTCAGGAATTTATTTAATAATTAAATATGCATACTAAAAGATGAAAGAATCATAATAGTTGGGATAATGACTGGACTGTTTCAAATTTCTTTAGTTTGAGCAGTCCTTTAGGTGTTGGAGAAAAAGATATGAAGATTTGGTCTATAGCCTCATTCATTTTATTTATTCAACAAATATGTACTAACTCTAGCTATTTTGTTCCAGTGCACTGTTTTAGGAATTGGGTATACAGGAGTAAATAGTCCTGCCTGCTGCCTGCATGCTGCTTACAGTTTGGAAACACAAGGGTGGGAGGAGGGGAGAGAGCAGAACTGAAAAAGAGTTGTAAACTGGTTGCTGTGTTTGTTTGACTGGGAGAATATTTTTGTTTTTTCTTTGCCAATCCCTGTCCCACAGTAATCATGACTAATCAGGTTCTCATAGAATTTGAGTTGTTGTCTATTAGCTTAGAATCATGGGGCATCCTAGCACTTGGGAAGCTGAGGCAGGAGGAACATTGCCAGCTTGAGACCAGCTTGGGCTACAAAGTGAGCTCACGGCCAGCCCAAGCTGCATAGCAAGGCCCTGTCTCAAAAAGACAAAAACAAAAAAAACAAAACAAGAACAGCAGGGCAAACCTCTGGCACAGGTGCTGTAGTGGGCACACACAGTCCTCTCTGTTGGTGTACAGCCAACTTGCCCCAGCTGAGCAGTTTTCTTTTCTAATCTAAAACCTCCGTATGGCGTTCAGATTTCATTGCAGTGTTGGCAATTTGTGATAAATAGGTTTTGGGTTGTAGTTTGGGCGCTTGGTCTTTAAAGTGTTCGCTATCACTGGCTTAGGACATAGTGCAAGGACTGGCATGCAGATAATGACATTAGAATGGGAAAATTGTTGAGCGCCTCGTGTACCGTGTCAGGGAGACTTCAGGAGAGCCACCCTCTTGGCTGAGGGTGTGGAGCGGCCCCACAGTGTAGGGGACACAGTGGGTGACGGTCGTGATGCAGGTTCCAGCTGCGCCCTTAGCCGAATGATCTGTCTGCAAGGCAGAGAGCTACCAGCTCTGCTTCTGAGAACCTTCTCAGGCTGTCCCTTCTTTTGCACGCCCTCTGGGAGCATCCCTGCCTTTTCTGTTCTGCCCGCTGAGATTCTCAGATTTTATGTGAAAAGTAAACTTTTTGGCTAAGAAAAATTTGGGAATCCACTGACTAGGTGATCACCAAAGTCTTTCAGTCATAATCATCTGGTGATTATTCTTTTTTTTTTTTTTTTTTTTTTTTTGTGGTAACAGGGATTGAACTCAGGACCCTGCGCTTGCCAGGCCATACTTATTCTACTGGGCTATCTCCCCAGCCCCTTATCCAGTGATTATTTTAAGAATTCATTTTTTACACAGGTAATGTACTACCTAAAACCTTTTTTGTCAGGTGAAAAATACTTTTTTGATACAGAAGTGATGCAGGGGGTCCATGTAATTTGTGTATTGTGTGCGTATGTGCATTGTGACACTGGGGGTTGAACCCAGACCTTTGCAACTGATGTACAGCTCCAGCACATTTTAGTGGTTCTTCCTTCAGAACTGGGGATTGAACTCAGGCCCTTGCGCTTGCCAGGGAGGCACTTATTCCACTGAGCCATCTCCCTGGCCCTAGTTTTTGTTTTGAGACATAGTCTTGGTATATCCCTAACTTACCCAGGCTGAGCTTAAACTTTAGTTCTTCCTGCTTGGGTCCCCAGAGTGCTGAGATTACAGGCATGTACCTGTAATTACAAGATTACATGCCTGGCAAATTTTAGTTTTTTATAAAGTACCTTTTCACATTTCCATAAGCTATTGCATTTTTTCCTTGCCCTGGTTTCCTCTTCTGTGAAGTGTACCTCATCATACTTCCTCTAGAGTGTTAGTGGCAGAAGTCAGACTTCTTTATGGGATGATGAAAACATTCTATAGTGGCAGAGGTGGTTGTATGATTGTCCCTTAAGTGAGTGGACTTTTGGTAAGTAAATTATATCAGTGAAACTATTAAGGGTTGAATGGCTCAGTGTTGAATAAGCCCTTCCCTGGCAAACACAAGGGCCTGAGTCCACTCCCCGGTTCTGCCAAAAAACACAAAAAAACCCAACAAAACTGTTAAAATCGTAGTTACCCTCTTCTCTTGGATTTTAGCATTTCCTGGGTTCTTTTTCCTCCACATGTGAATGTGCTTTGCCTTCTCATCCTAAAACAAAACAAGATAAAATGAGCCCCTCTATGGGCCTCCTTACTACTGCCATCTCCTTCTTTTAAGTTTGTTTTGAGACAAGGTCTTGCTGCACTGTTCAGGCTGACCTTGAACTCACTGTGTGGCCTAGGTGGGATCACAGGTGAGTGTCACCACACCTGGCTCATGCTTTATCTTCCCTCACTGCTCAGACTTTTAAAAGTTAGAAATTAAGCAATTTAGAAATAATTTATTGTGGAAAAGTTAGAAGTTATGGATAAACAG
Organism: Ctenomys sociabilis; assembly: GCA_004027165.1. Taxonomy (NCBI): domain Eukaryota; kingdom Metazoa; phylum Chordata; class Mammalia; order Rodentia; family Ctenomyidae; genus Ctenomys; species Ctenomys sociabilis. The sequence continues at coordinate 22,681 of PVKA01028065.1, forward strand.
AAAAATGTTTAGATATTTAATCTTATCACCCAGCTATAATCGTTATTATTAACATGTATACAGTTGTGGCATTAGTAGTTGAATCTTCCGTTTTCATGTCTAAAGAAGAGTACTGTAACAAGGAAAGGTTAAGTTACTGTGTAAAGATAAATCATTATATATTTTTAGAAGATTTTTGTCTTTATAACATCAAGCTTTGTGGGCCAGGGAGATGGCTCAGTGGAATAAGCGCTTCCCTGGCAAGCACAAGGGCCTGAGTTCAATCCCTGGTTCCACCAAAAAAAAAAAAAAAAAAAAAAAAAAATCAAGCTTTGTAGGCTTTTATGCATGATTTGGCTTTTTAATTTTTATGTATTATCTGAGTCAAAATTGAGGTTAACAGATCTAATGCTTTGGGAAGCATGTAAACTTATTGGATGGTGTGGTTAGAACATAAAATCTTACTGCCTTTTAGGCCACTCTTGTTTCGTGGCTTTTGCTTAAGCCGCAGCCTGATATCAGAAGAGGATTTCAGTCTTAAATATTTTAGAGTGTGTTAAAGCACCATGCCCCATGAAATAAAAATTTCATGGATTCTATTCGGCATCTGTGAGCTGGTAAGTGTCTGGCTGACATTGGCTGTAAATTGGGATGCCAGCTGATAAGGTGAATAGATTTTTTGTGTTAGAAGTCATGTTGAGTTAATTTTATTGATCTTTTCTTCCTTTTGCACTTACAGAATTAGACTGGTTGAGCAACCCAAGCTTTTGTGTTGGAACAATACCAGCACTGAGCCAAGACACCAAGGAGGCTGCAGCCCTGGTTTCCCCAGAGTCCACACTGACAAGGTAGTTTTTTCTCAGATGGATTTTAGCCTTTGTTCAACATAGTGTCTCGAGCTTAGCCTAAATGATGCGTGTAGAAAACCTTATAGTGAAAGAGCCTGGTAAAGCTCTTCCTTTCCTTAGAGTAATGAGGGGCAGCTGTTTCCCTGACCTCACTCCTATAGATTGTTCTTTTTGTTTTTTCCATTTTCCATTGCTGTAGCAAGGGCATGACACAGTTACCGCCTATAACTAGGCCACAGGGAAATGGCATCGTTGTGATTCTCAAGTAACTTTGCTAACCTCATTAGTAACCTTTAGGATATTGTAATTTAGAATTTCTTTAATTGCATATTCAACACTTTTGTAAAACTAGCCCATATTATATAAAATAGGATAAAATCTAATGAAAACATTGGAGAAAGCAGAATGACACATATCTCTACCCAGCTGTGAAATAATTTTCTGTAGATCACTGAATTGAGAAATGTACTCTTTCACAAGTAGATTAGAGAATCTCATTAAAGTGGTAAAAACCAAAATCCTAAATCCCTAGGAAGCCTTTGGAAATTGATACTAGTTAGCGCTCAATAAGAATTTTGTCTAAGATATTTCAGTAATGAGGAAGTACAACTCTCATTTTCACTTTTAAAAACAAGGATCATAATTAAGCCTTTTTGTTTTTGGTCTTAAGGTTATTTTGTGGCACTGAAAATAAACCTTTAGTAATGTTGCTCAAATATTTTATCTGACAAAATAGCTAGTATGTTACCTTTATTTATTTTTATGTATTTGGTGGAGGGTTTCATTACATAGCTTGGAGTGGTAGTGATCCTCCTGTTTTCAGCCTCCCCAGCGCTGGGATTGTGTACCACACCTGGACTCAGTTGCTGGCTTAGCATCTCCAGGGGCCAGAATGGCATGTGGTACTGGGGACTGAACCCCAGTCCCTGTGCTTGACAAAGCAGGTGCTTAGTCTGATGCTATCTCACTGGCCTGTATGTTACCTTTATTTGAAGATTAATATCTGTGAAGTACAGGTTTAGTTTAGAATGAAATGTTCTTCATGTATTTTAGGTAAAATTCTTAAGTGTTTAAGGTGAGTTGTAATCCAGGAAAATAACTGTGTACTATATGGGTAAATAGCAGATTTGTGTGAGCATTTGTAGAAGGTCCCTGTTACATATTTATTTATTGATTTATTTACCTCTTTACATAATATTTTCCCTATTTATGTTTTGGAAATAATTTTCACAAACAGGAGTCCTCTGAAATCGAAATCAGAGCCTTCAGATGAAAGTGACACTAACGCAAAGCTTGCACAAACAAGCAGAAAAAAGAAGAAGGAGAAAAAGAAAAAAAGAAAGCATCAGCACTACAAAAAGACAAAGAAGAAACATGGGCAGTCAGGTAGCAGCGAGTCCGAGTTCGATACTGACTCTGGAAAGGATGGATCGTCCAGAAGCACCAGGAGTAGTCAGAAGAAATCTGAAAAAGCCAGGTGGCCTGTTGTTCTGATACTAGCATTTTAAGTTTGAACTTTTCTCCCTTGATGTTGCCATAAGTTAGATATTTGAATGGTTATTTAGCCAATCAATTAAAGAGAACTCTAGCCAGGTGTAGTGGTATGGGCCAGTAACTCTAGAACTCTGGGAGGCCAAGGCATAGGGTCACAAGACTGGCAAGCCTGGACAAGTTGATGGGATCAGTTTAAATGGGCTACAGTTCGGTGTGAATGCCCTGAGTTCGCTCTCCAGTGCCAAAGGAGAGAAAAAAGAAAGAACTCTTTTCAATTTAAAAACAAAAGAGAAATTGTCATAAAAAATTAGGGCCATAATTTTGTTTGATAAATATTATTTAGACATAGTAATGACTGTGTCAAATTTGATTTGGGCCAGGCCAGATGACATGGTAATCCCAGGACTCCAGAGAATGAGGCAGGAGGATCACCTCAAGTTCAAGGTCAGGGGCCAGGGAGATGGCTCAGTAGAATAAGTGCTTGCCTGGTAAGTGCAAAAGCCTGAGTTCAATCCCTGGTTCCACCAAAAAAAAAAAAAAAAAAGCAAGAAACAAAAAGAGATCTGCTTTGGGGTTTCCAGGATAGCCGCAGTGGGCATGGGAGCAGCTGTGCAGTGAAGGGTTCCAACCCTGAGGGCTGTTGATATTCACACTCAGTACCAAAAGCAGCTTGTTCATGTTCATTCCATTTGTTCATGACCCCCATCTCACTCACTCTTGCTGTCTCTCCCCTTGCATTCCTGTTCTCTCTCTTTGGTTAAGGTTAATATAGCTCTTTGGTAGTTGGTTTTTGTTCTTCCCTAGTTTACATCTGCTGAGGACCGTTGTGGGGGAGGTGTAGAGTAGCTGATGACCATAGTATTTCCTGTTCTCGGGAGCTTTATTTCTCCCATGTCTCACTTTGCTGTGTACTAGAGCAGTGCTCGTCTTTCCACAGAAGGGCCACAGCATGAGTATTCAGGGTAGCTTTTCTTCTCTGCTTAGCTGAATGTCTTTCTGCATAGAAAGGCACATTAGGTGGAAAAGATGGTATGTGGTGAAGCTGTTACTTCTATTATTAGAAGTTATTTCTTTTATTTTAATGAAAACTTAATTTTTTTAAATGTATTTAGTACATTGTCTACAGGTTCTCACTGCACAGATTGGACTCATAATGATCCTCCTGTTTTCAGCCTCCCAAGAGCTGGGATTACAGGTGTGTGCCACCACGCCCAGCCTCAGTCACATCTCAGTGCGCCCCAGGGGCATGCCGGGATGGAACCCCAGCCACTGTGTCTGCCTAAGCTGGCTCTTTAATCTGCTGAGCTATTTGGCTGGCCCTTAATTTTTATTTATTATGTATTTTTTTAGATTTTTGACTCTGTCTCAGTAAGTTGCCTATATAGGCCTCCACCTTCGTGTGCTTTAGCCTCCCAGACTGCTGGTGTTACCGGTGTGTGCCACTGTACCTAGCTTCTGTCTGTCTGTCTGTCTGTCTGTCTATTCATCCACCTCACTCATTAATACAGGGGATCAAATCCAAGTCCTTGTATGTGCTAGGCAAGTGCTCTACCACTGAGCCACATAGCTAGCACATTATCTTTGATTTTTAGTATGACTTTAAAGAAACTACTTTTACAGCTTCTGAAAATTTGCCTTTTATCTACTTGTCCTTTAGAGCTGAGGAAAGTGAGTTTTAGAGGATTTCCTGAAACCACATAGGAACCACATGAAGATTTGGAGCATTATTAATTTCATCTTATGCCTTGCCCATTTCAGAGAGCATAGCCTCTTGGAGGTTTTATGATCCAAGTAGCATTTTTAAGTTTGTCATCTTGTGGGGTCACCTTACTAAGATCAAAATACATTGTGTCCTTTTCTTTACCTTTCTGCTGTTAACTTCTAAGGTTTCTTCTTGAGAAGGTTGACCTGGAAGAACTGTTTGTTTCCACATAGAGAGAGATCATGATATAAGTGAGTTGTGAATGTCTTTTCCATGATGTCAAGAGAGTGGGTTCAGGGGGGGGTAGTATAGCCTGCGGGACTGAGGATCCCTGGAGGTTTCTGCTGCTAATTGGTCTTTGCTTCCTGGGATGTTTTCCTTCACTGTGGGGTGGGGCAGCTCTTTCCTGGCATATAGCTGTCCCTCACCCATCACATCCTATTTCCTGTCCTTAGTATCCACTAGGGTAGAGATCAGACTTGTTTCCCTCAGGGGATCACTTCCACCTGCACCCCCAGTTGGCTTTCCTTTTTTCTAGAATATATTGGTCTTTTTCCAGTGGGCTCTTCCTTTTTTCTCTGCCCCTTGCAGTTTTCGTAGACCACCCTCCACTGTTGTTGTGAAGGTGAATGTACAATCTGAGTCTCATCCAACACCTATTTATTAAGTGGCTGCTTTGTATCCTTGAAACACCGTTCCTTTGCATTCCCTGCCAAGTATGATTTTGAATCCTCCAGAATCTTTATTTCTGTCTCCGCAGAGCTAAGAAGATGCAACAACAGTTAATGGCTGTTTTGACTCCTTTGGCAGCTTACTGTGTCATCAGCCTTATGAGCTGATTTGCTTTAGTGGAGAAAGGGGTATGAGATGCCAGAAAGTGCTTCTTTTTCTCACTTAACTCCTGGGGAAGCGATTCCTTTGTATCTGAGCAGAAAGCCAGCCAGTCCACAAACTGGTTCAGAGATTAATAAGGGTCTGTGTTAGGGGGACTCTCCGGATTTTGCTTTTATCATAGGAGGTGCAGGCACATAGGAACAGTATACATGTTTCCCTGAGTGAGAATCTTCCTCTCATCTCTGGGACATGTACAGTTTTATGTATCTTGGTGTTTTTGATGCTATGTGGGATCTGAAAGGCTTGATTTTCATATTTTTGGAAAATGCCTAATATATCACCAGAAGATTTCTCAACTTTGTCTTCCTTTTCCTTTGTCCCACAGTCAAGGAAATAATGCTGCTGCTGATGTTGGACATCATTCCATTTGGCTTGAGGACATGCAGACTCTGACAGGAGAAATCTTCAGAACAGATAAGAAACCGGATCCTGCAAACTGGGAATATAAGTCTCTTTACCGAGGGGATATAGCAAGGTACCCAGAATGTTTCCCGTGACTCTTGCTGTTGGAAGTAACTTGTTTGTCCTCTGAACTCTTAGCATTGTCTGTTTGCCTCTTTTTTCCATTTCATTGATTCTTTTGGCCCTGTTATTGTTGTGCTGTTAAAGGGACACATTTCGTCTCACATTCTAAATGGAAAGTGTGATCTTTGAGGTCAGGTCAGATTAACCTTGATTTATTCTTGGTGCTTAGCATAGTGGCTGATGTAATAGGTATTTAATAAATGTTGAATGAATGAACCTAAAAATACAGTAATTAATTGTGATGAGTATCCAGAAGCCATTTGTTCTAATCTATATACCATTTTATTTTATTTTATTTATTTATTTATTTATTTTTTTCTTTTTTTTTTTCATTTATTTTTATTTTATTAAAATACAAATGTCAATCAGACAGTTTCAAGACACCTTCTTATACGAAGGACATTATATGATATTTGCACAGTTATGTCTGGTTCATTTCACTTATGCATATATATTCAAATGGCATCCACTTCAGTATAAATGCTTCAAGTTATATACCATTTTAAAAAGTAGCAAAATCCTTTTATTTACTCATCCCCCACATGTGCCATTTCAGAAAATGACATTTAATGTTAATGACTTTTCTAGCATATAACACCAGATGATCATATGAATAGGTGGTATTATTTGCTGTAGTATTTGTTCTAATGAGTTTGAACTTTTTCCCTGTAACTGTCAAAAAGAACAACAGGGGCCAGGGAGATGGCTCATTAGAATAAGCACTTGCCTAGCAAGCACAAGGGACTGAGTTCAATCCCGGTTCTACAAAAAACAAAAAAACAATAGCAGCAGATTTTCATAAGCCAGGCTTAATGACTCAGACATGTAATCCCAGTTACTTGGGAGGCTGAGGGAAGAGGATTGAGAATATTTATTTATTTTTTTGAGCTAATTCTTTTTATTTTTTAATTTTGAGATATGGTTTCACTAAGTTACCCAGGTGGGGCTCAAACTTGTGATCCTCCAACTGGCTTCCTGGAATGCTGAGGTATGCAACCATGCCTGGCTGCTTTTTGGGTTATTTTAATACACCTGCAGTCTTTGTTAGTTTCTGTGCTGTGACAGATGGATCTGGATCCCCACAGATGAGGTCAGTAGACCCAACCTGATGGGAGTTGAGCACTGTGACTCTCTGCTCCTTCCAGTGGATGCCCACAGCGGCACCTTGGGGAGGAAAGGAGCCTTAGTGAGGTTAAATAACTGCTCCAGACCAGGCAGCCAGGGAGCAACGCGCTTGGGATTTGAGCCACAAATGGAAGTGAGATAAAACATTTTGTGGTAGGATGCTATGGAGTGGAAAACAAGGACCCATACTCTCATTGCCTCTGCCATCTACTAGGGCGTAGTCCCAGACAAGCCACCTGTTTGTTGAGCTTGTTTTTCATTGTAAATTTGGTATTAGAATTCCTGTCCTGCCTTATACTCATTATTAATATTTGATATAGAATTGGTGTGGTTATTATTTATTAAAGTTATTTATTAAGCCGGGCGTGGTGGCGCATGCTTGTAATCCCAGCACTCGGGAGGCTGAGGCAGGAGGATTGTTGTGAGTTCGAGACCAGCCTGAGCTACAAAGTGAGCTTAAAGCCAGCCTGAACTGCATAGCGAGACCCTGTCTCAAAAAGACAAAAAAAAAAAAAAAAAAAAAAAAAAAAAAAAAAAAAAAAAAAAAAAAAAA